>CAJHNH020001224.1:1256501-1296501 GCA_905116865.2 Candidula unifasciata | reverse complement strand
TAGTCAAGTTTAGTTTGTGTCGACCTGTTGGAGCGAGAGGACGAGCGTCTGAATGTGCGAATGTCTACGTGAGTGCCTGAGGAGAAAGGAGACCTGCCGACGAAATGCTAAGCTGAGATCGACCATGCCAGCGTGTGAGATGTCCAAACGTCAGTGTTGAATCCATGGGACCCATCGTTGCTTGAATGCCTGCAGAAGACTGTTCGTTAAAGGCTGCGTGAGTTTGTGTACGAAAGCGGTTCAATTAGACATCGACTGGACCATTCTGTTTGTCGTAAGTTGTAATACGTCAATAAAGTAATGTCTCGTAAGCTCACATAGGTGTCGGCTTGTGCCAGGTGTGTAACGTGAAGCGTGTGAGAATATCATCCACCACACACGCATGAACACCGCCTAGACAACGAGAAGAAATACAAAACCATTCATTACAATTGGAGGCTTGAAAAACGGAGATAACCGGGCAACAGAACAGCAACGGCGAGATGATGTCATGAGCTGCTGCTTGCCACGCAGACGTTGAAGGGCCATTAGAAGTCAAACGACTGATATATAAGTGACGGAGTCTGCCTGAGAGAGCACAGCTTGTGAAGTCACCGAGTAAAAACATCAGTTGCACAGTGAAAGCCGAAAGTTTTGATAGTTTGGTCAACAGAGCAACGAAAAGTGATACCGGAGACTATCACGTACACGCAGATGAGGTTCCATTGAAAGTCTAAACGGAAAAATCGTGATAGACGGCCATACAAGAGACGATATCTGGTGAAACGCATAGTTGCTGGAATCACCGAACAGTTGCGACAAAAAATTTAACCAGTAACCGCCTGACGCTGGGTTATGTCGTCACGTGGGTGAAAGGTTAAAGGACACGTAGACTGCCCTGGGTTACGTGGCACTTTGCGTCGTTCTGCAAATTCATCAAGAAGCCTACGAGAGACAGATCAAATGGCTGTATGACATTTACGACGAAGAAGTTGTCCACTACGCGTCAACAATGAAAGCGCGATACACAAGAAAGCCGAAAGCCACGAATAAATAAAAGGGCGAACAAAATATTTCACGATCAACGAGTCAACTGAGACTTCCGGGTCGCCATTCATCACAGCGTGGATTGAGAAATATCTATCAACAGCGCTGAGAAATTGCCGTTAACCAGCAGTCAACTGGCAAAAGCTAGCAGAATTATCCTAATCTGCTACAACTGGTGAACTAGGTCACACAGCAAATTTGGGTCAGTGTGTGCACGCGGAACTACAGGCCACAGTGAGATTGTCAGCCAGGACAGAACAAGGTAAACATTGATTAAATTCAGGAAAACTGTGTTTAGGTTAGATATTCAGGACATATCAGAAGTAGTTGGAATTCCTAATAGTTTGTGATAATAAGCAGCAAGAAATATAATTATTATCGTGTGCCGTGCCGGAAAAAGTAACTTAATCCGATATATTTACAGTGCTTTTGTCAAGTGACGATTCTTCAAGTGTATTTAGACTATCGCAAAATTAATAGTGTTTCAAGTGACAGATTTTCAAGTGTGCGTACAATTTGGCGTTATTAATACACCGTTTCGGATTTACTTTAGAACCGACATCAATAGAACTAGAATTATTTATTAATTGAATTTATAGGTATTATGGGTGTACTTAATTGAATTTATTTCATTATATTGCAAGAATTTATTTTTGTAATATTGATTATTCTGATATTTTATTTATTAATAACTATATTATTAATAACTATTACTTGGTGGTTATATTATTTTACACTATAATAATCTTTTTTGATTTTGATTTATCAATCATTTATATTTTATACCAAAATTTATTAGGTTGTGGGTATATTATTGTGAACGATATAATTGTTATTGTTTATTTATTTCTGGTTGTAATTTTTGGTAATTATTGAATCATTATTTATTTACTTCTGTAAATTTTGGGGAGCAAATATACCATTCCTATTCGATTTATCATCATCATCATTACTTATTTCTAAAATTTGCTGACAAATTTTGTATGATTATTGGTATCATAATTTTTGAGAAGTTTGTATAGGACCAGTGTCATTTACTTTTAGCATAGATATATTTTGTTAGAATCTTTAGTAGATAGGATCTTATAATTATTTACTATATTTATTTATTTAATTTATAGATAATTGATTAATTCATAGGTGATTATTTAATTAAAATTTTTTAATACTAGTATTTAATTATTTCATAGGTAATTATTTAATTAAAAATATTTTGTATATTTATTTAATTAAATTAAAGGTGAAATAATTAAATAGAAATTTATAAATTTAATAACTTTATTATTACATTAATTATAGTTTATTTAGGAAATTTTATTAACATTTATTTATTATTGTGAATTATTTACTTTAATAATTCTATGGTGATTTATTGATTGAGTTAGCATTACAGTAGTCCTAGTTTACATATCTTATAGTGACAGCGGTTTCCGATCTACAGTTACAGCTACATCTAGGCAAGGGTAGTGCAAGTTGACTAAAATAGGAGGGTAATTACTTAGTTATAAAAAAAATTAGATTTTGTCAATCAATATTAGAATAAGATTAGCTAATCCCTAAGTCGGTAGTTAGCGACTTAGTTTTTTATTCGTTCATTTGAATTTGTTTAAATTCAATTGTTATTGTGTCATCATTGTTAAGTGTGACAGGAAATTGTAGAACAAAAGGAGGAGCAGAAGGGAATCTTGATCATCCACTTCAAGAATGTCGCGAATGGCAGAACTGGTTGCGATCGGGAAGGAGTTAGGTTTACAGGGCGAGGAGCTAAGGAAATTTGTGGGCCAAAAGTATAAAGAAATGAAGGCAGAAGAGAGAGCAACGGAGATAGAGAAGGAGAAGATAAGAGCTGAACAAGAGAAGGAGAAGGAGAAGATAAAAGCAGAAGAGGAAAGAAACGAGAGGAGACTTTCGAGAGAACGCGAGCTACGTGTCAAAGAACAAGAGTTACTACTTCAGAAAGAGACAAGAAACCGTGAACTTGTACTTCGAGAGAAGGAGCTACTACTGCAGAAAGAAAATAAAGATAAAGAATTAGCTCAACAAAAAGAGATGGAAGAGAAGAGGTTACAGCTGGAACAAGAGAGGTTGACAGCACAGATTAACTCAGACAAAGAGAAAGCAGAGACACAGTTAAGAAGACAAGAAATGGAAAATGAATCCAGAAGGGAAGCAGCACTAGAGAAAGAAAGATTACACGCCGAGGAAAAGAGGTTTAAGAAATACACTGGCATAGTACGGAACTTCTGTGAAAATGAGGATATATCAGCTTATGTAACTAACTTTGAACTTCAAATGCGTATGAACAAGGTTAACAAAGAAGACTATGCGATGATTTTTCAGAAACATTTAGGGTTTGAGCCACTTAAAGTGTTGGAATCAATACCTTAATTAGAGAAAATGGATTACGATCATATAAAGGAATACCTCATGAATCATTATAAACTCAATGCAATGTGCTTGTCACGATACGATCTCAGTGATTCCAGAAGTTAGTACTTGTAATAAGTTCTTCTGGTTATTGAGAGACAAGAGACTATGCCCTTGAACCAAATGTTACTTTAAACCGTATTGATTTAAATGTTTCAAGTCCTTAGTCCAGACAAAGCGACTGAAACATTGAGTAATATTACCTAAAACTTTACACTGTAGCTAGGAATTCTATTCTCACGCTAGTGTCAGAATGTTATCTCCTGACCAGACTGTAGAGACTGAGCGGGGCCCTTTTGAACACGAGTTGAGCGAACTTTAGACATTGAGGCTACGAAAAGTTTAAAGTTTAACACGTCAGTGTAATTCTGGGGAGAACAGGTGTTTGGCAATTAGGAAGGTTTTATCTTGATCTTGGTCACGTAGGAAACACAATGGCTTCACTGACCGTCTTTCACACCGGCCAGTTAGATTCGGTGTAAACTAGATTGGGGCACTTAAGAATGTTTACTCTAGGGATGTCAGTACAGAATTGACTGACGGGCCACTTGTAAGCTAATTTGATTTGATAGGTACTCCGGAGGCGTGGCTTAAGTCATCGTCTTGAGGGTTGGGCAGAACCCAGTAAAGGGAGGAGATTAATTTGGACAATAGATTGATACTTATACTTCGAGCCTGTGGAATTCCCGTCATTAATCGCAGCCTGCCTTCAAACAAACACAGATCGACGTGAAGGTAATTTTACGGTCGCATTCTGTTTTGGCGATTAATGGGAAGTTCCCAGGTAAGAGAAAATATTAATTTTAATCTTGTATACTTAGGTTAGGGAGTTAAGCTTTTAGTCTATACTACCTTTTCCTAATTTGTCTGCACATTCTGCTTGAAATAGTTCTTTGTGAATATTCAGTATCTCAGTTAGGGAACTGCTAAACTATTCCTATTTCTTGTATGTTTGTGTCACATGTTTTTCATTGTATGTTTTCATGTGTATAAAATAAGATGTGAACAATGACATTTGCTATAATGAAATGTAATTATATTGTTTTCACGATCAGCCAAAATATGAGTTGGGACTGTGGGAAATGATGCCCAAATATGTGCAGCGATGCTGCTACGTTTTGTGTGCCCACCATGTGCTCACTTAATGTGTTCACCTGAACAGGGGATTTATAACCCCAGGGGAAGGATGATGGGTGTATAGAATTCACGGTCACTGAAAGATAATATTCAGGACAGCGTGCACATATAAATTGTTTGCGGGTTCAGCACATAACCTGCGCCACATGTTTATGTCAAATCTATGTCAGCCAATTCGAAGTCTGAGTGAAGACGGACAACAGACTTAGAAAGTCAACTATCATGACATAGCATTTGAGGGAAGGCAGGATATGTGACGCCCATGTAAGACAAAAGACCTTCAGACTAGACTGGAGAGGATGTGGAATATGAGGAAGAGTGATGGGCTATATCTTATTATTATATGTTGTATTAATTGATACATGTATTCTTAGTGTAAGTCAAGATACTACACGTATGTGTTTTGTTTCCATGATTACAGCGCCCATGTGACGATCAGTCCATGAAGTAGCCTACATTGTGTTAGACTCGGCCAGCTGGGAACGAGGTGGAGAACGAGGTGGAGAACGATGTGGAGAACAAGGTGGGGAGGAAGTGGAGAATAAGCTGAAACAGGCAGACAACAGGCAAGGAAGAGTTGGACAAGCTTGACAGTTCCTCACGGCTGTCAGAGGCTTATAAGTTGAGTTAACCCCTTTATGTTAACATTTTATCATCATTATCATACCACTCTAAACCCCGAGCTGTTTGTCTCGCTGAAGCGTATCACTTTCATTAACCAGTCACTGTTTGTGTAAATCAACAAATTGGGAATTTCATTGTAGTAAATAAAGCTGTATGTCAAGTTTTAAACTACATAGTTTGTTAAATTCCAAATGTCTGTTCTTACATGTTTAATTAAACTGTTAGGATAGAATAACATTTGGTGGGAGCTCACTAAATAATATAATAATTCTTTAATTATTCATAAAAACACCGGGAGAAGGTAGATGACGGAGGAATCACTTGCCCTGTCTAATAATTCATTAAGTATGATAGACATCTAAAATTCCTTGCCTTCTCTTGTGGGTACCAAGTGCAGCTAATGTTAAAGTACTTAACGAGCCAATATGGCTGTTTTCTTGGATATCCAGGACTTTGTCTGAGAGCAACATAGCTCAGATTTTAGTTCGGTTTATCTGGTGGAGAGAATGTGTTGAAAGGAAGATCCCTACTCAACATGATAAACATTTAAACCACCCGTCACGTCACAGGGCTATAGAAAACAATACGTTGGATTAAAGCCCAGGAGTAATCAAACGTTTGTAGATTACCTAGCTGAAGTGCAAAACACGTTTCAAAAATGGGTTGATGCAGCGAAAGTTCGAAATGACTATCAATCTTTAGTGGACCTATTAATAAGGAGCAAAATTCTAGAATCGATTCCGGAAAAAATGGCCACATCTTTAATAAAAAGAACACCTGTAAATCTAGAACAGATTAAGCAACTTGGAGAAGGTTATTATAATGCCCATCCAGACATTTTTAGTTCAACAGTGAACGATGTCATTGAGTCAGGAGCTGCAGCATATCAAAAACCTCAGCAGGGAAGATACCCATTGAAAGACAAGAGATACAACAGGAAGAAAGTTAACACAATCAACTGTAGTCATTGCAACAGACAACATGGTTCAGACGCTATTTGCGATAAGAACCCAGCATACGCAATGAGGGTTCAGGAGCTTATTGTTAAGAGAAAAAAACAAGCTCAGTGACTACGATAGAGTATTGAAATGTTTTTCTTGTTTATGTTATGGCCATGTACGTAATCAATGTGCTTTTAAGCGACAGATCAAAGAAGCACACGTGGCATATGGGTTGTCTGATGAAGTCTCGGGTTCTGATACGTATGAGGGTAATGCTGTTGAAGTTTGTTGCATTAATGATAACTGCTTTGTCTGTTCAGAATTTCAAGCTGAGGGTAGCCTACCTTGCGGTCACCAAGTACCAGTCTACAATGCTAACAAAGCACATGGCCAAGGTAGTTTAAAACTACACAAAGGCATGGTACATGGACGAACCGTATCAGTCCTCCGTGATACTGGCGCCATGATATCAGGAATTCGCCAGGCACTTGTAAGACCTGATGAAATAACACAAAAGTTTGTAACCTGTAGAACATTTGGTGGAAATTTAGAACGGTACAAAATAGCCCATGTTTTTGTTGCAACACCATATCTTAAGAAGAAAATTTATTGTGCCATGTTACCATCACCATGTGCAGATTTGATTATAGGTAACAGAGAAGACTTAGAAGAGGTATCAGAGGATGACATCATGAAATGGGAGATAGAAAACATTCCAGTAAGCAGACATAATGAAAGAGTAAATGAGGTGTCTTCAAACCCCACATCTTCTGTGAATGTAATGAAAGAAAATCAAGGGAATGATGTAACTCCAAACCCCGCATCCACTGTGGAAGTAATGAAAGATGAATGTTGGAATGAGAGTAGTGGCATGAATAACAGTATAGAGACTGGAAGTGTCCAAAACATGAGAAAGAGTGAGAAAATAGAATGTATACATGAAGCAGCAGCAGTCACCAGGAGTATGACTGAAGACGAACGAAAGGACAGAGAAAAAGAGAGTGAGTTGTTGAATGAAAATGTTATTACAAACTTGGAGCAGTTAACCACAAAAATGAAATTTTGTGAAGATCAGAAAAGCGACATGACGCTACAAAAATGTTTTACTTTAGTGAATGCACATGCCAAAACTGTAAAGAGTGCATCATGGAAATTTGTTTTGAATAAAAATATTTTAATCCGCTTGTACCAGAAAGGTCCAATTACAACGAAACAAATTGTCCTGCCAGAGAAATTCAGAGAGCAAGCCCTATCATTAGCACATGACACTGTATTTGCTGGTCATTTAGGTATAGCAAAAACTACATGCAGAGTGTTATCAACATTTTTTTGGCCAGGGGTCACCAGCACAGTCAAACGGTATGTGAAGTCCTGCGATATATGTGCTAGAACGACCAAGAAAGGGGTCAATCCTACAGCTCCCGTTCAACCAGGGCTCACTGCACAAAGACCGTTTGAACAGGTAGCCATAGATATAATAGGTCCGCTACCTGTCACTTCTGCAAAAGGTAATAGGTTTATACTCACTTTGATAGATGTAGCTACAAAATGGCCGGAAGCAGTCCCTCTTAAGTATATTACTGCAGAGCACATACATGAGGCATTGATATTGATTTTTTCAAGGTTGGGATTTCCTGAGATCATAATATCAGATCGAGGTACCCAGTTTACGGCAGTGATAACAAAAGCAGTCACAAATCTGTTAGGTATTAAACAACAGTTCACCACTCCATACCACGCCCAAGCAAATGGGTTAGTGGAAAATTTAAACAAATCTGTAAAGACTATGTTATCAAGGATAACATATAACAACCCCATAAACTGGGACAGTCTTTTACCAGCAGTGTTATTTGCCTACAGGGAAATACCACACAGTTCAACAGGTGTGTCACCATTCCAACTCGTGTACGGAGCCAACCCTAGAGGCCCTCTAGAAGTATACAAAAACCTAATTACTGGAAAAGATGAAGAAGATCCCAAAGTTCATGATTACCAAGCTGTTGTAAATTTAAGACATAAAATCATGACCGCATGTGAAGAGGCGACTAGGTCCAGTGCCCAGGCAACCGTAAAACAAAGATATTATGCCAACAGAGTGAGCAAGCTCATTGAGCTCAAACCGAACGATGATGTTCTGGTGCTATTACCCAAAAAGTCCGACAAGCTGTGTGTCGAATGGCAAGGGCCATATAAGGTAGTTAGGAAAGTGTCTGATGTAGATTACGAAATACTGTACAAAAACAATCTGAAAATTTTTCATATTAACATGCTTAAGAAGTATTTCAGAAGAGCTGAGATTGCAAATGCAAATTCATGTAATGTGATTGATGAAACAGCTACAGATGCAGTGGAGGAAGAAATTCCAACACCTGCCAAATCAGATGGGATCAACTGGAAGTCAGTAAAAATAAATGAAAGTCTTTCACAAAAAGATAAGAACAGCATTTTAAAATTGATTGATAAATACAAAGAGATTTTTGGGAATAAACCTGGGAAAACTAATTTGATAGAGTACGACATCCAGTTGAACTCAGCTGTTCCTGTGAAGTCAAGAAATTATACCATACCAATCCATTATATGGATAAAGTTGTTGAAGAGTTAAGACAACTCCAAGAAGATGGTATAATCACTGATTCAAACTCTGAATATAGTTCACCCGTGGTGATAGTCAAAAAGAAAGATGGTAACCTACGACTGTGTGTCGATTATAGGAAATTGAACGAGGTTACCTATCTTGAAGAAGAACCTATACCATCAACTGACGATACCATTCAACAGTTACATGATTCAAAATATTTTACAAAATTAGATTTGTGTAAGGGATATTGGCAAATCCCCATGACTCCAAATGCCAGTAAGTACTCCAGCTTCCAAACACCTTTGGGGTTAAAACAATGGTTGAGAGTTCCTTTTGGATTATTAAATGCCCCGAAAATCTTCACCAAAATGATTCGAAAGCTTTTGGGGGATATGGAACACGTGATCGCCTACATGGATGACATCTGCATCCACACGAAAGATATACCTGAACATCTGGTAACGTTGGAAAAAGTGTTTGTAAAAATTCAGGAAGCAAACCTGACAGTGAACCCATTGAAATCTGAGTTTTGTTTTATGAAAATAAACTTTTTAGGTCATGTTGTTTGCGAAGGAAAAATCCAAACTGATCATAACATTGTGTCTAAAATTCTGAATATTGAAAAACCTAAGACTAGAAAACAATTACAATCATTGTTGGGGTTAATAAACTATTATGGCAAGTTTATTTGTAATTTGGCAGCTTTAACTGCACCATTGTCGGAACTGTTGAAAACAGAACAATTTAGGAAAAGAGATTGGAATGAAACTCATGACACAATTTTAGAAAAAATTAAACATTTGTTTTCAACACCACCAATCTTGAGACAGCCAGATCCAAGTAAACATTTTTTTCTACAGACAGATGCTAGTGGACACACCATAGCTGCAATGTTAGCACAGAAAGAAACAGACACTCTTCTTCCAGTTTTATATTGGTCACAGAAACTAACATCTACACAGCAGAAGTACAGCACATTTGAGAAAGAAGCATTAGCATTAGTTCTGAGTCTGAAGAAATTTCAAAAATACCTGTTAGGGAAAGAATTCACTATCTTAACTGACAATTTAGGTCTTACTAAATTGATGACCATGGAGTCAACAAATAACGCTAGAGTGTACAGATGGGCTCTATTGATTGCACAGTTTAAATTTAAAATACAGCACATCAAAGGCATCCATAATCACCTGCCTGATGTAATGTCAAGATTGTAAGTCTGATTATAGTATGTATGTTTTGATTATCTGAAATGTTATTGTTGATCGACACATATGATTTTTATATATGTATATATATTTTGTATAAATTGTATATATCATGTCATTGTGACGAATACTGGACATAGACATAGAGTGACGTGACGAAATAGTTTAGAATTAGATATGAATATTTATTAAATACAAAATGTAAACAATATTTCAAAATTGAAAATGCAAAGTTGTGACGATGAAATATGCTATTTAATGTTTTGAATATATATCACTCAACAATTGAAATGTATACAGGAAATTTAAGTGATACATTGTAATATTTTTGAAAACGTAAAGGGAGATAATTATTAGAAATGTAATAAAGACTGTTGGGAAATCACTATAGGTAGGGGAGATAAAATCCATATCACCTATAAGGGGAAATAAATGAATATCCAATGGAAATAACATCAGTGGATGTTCGGTGAATATAGTGGCAAGGGTGGGACTTTACGGGTTTACATTATTGTTCCATAGCCGTTATGGATTTCCGCACTTGGAAGAGTAGTGCCTGGGGTGATTTTCTGTCGTTTGACAGACTGTGGGATGAGGTGGGAAACGCGTAGAGCCTTTATGGTCTTCCGCAATTGAAAGAGTATTGCCTGGGGTGTTGATTCCATTACGCCACATAATACTCACTGGGCATGACAACTGATAAAAGTTCCAAAGGGAAAACATGAATTACCCAAAAGGGGTGGAATAAATTTTTTACCCATGATAGGGGTGAAAAAACCCAAGCATTACATAAAATATACTCCTATCCATTAACGATAATGAGGGAAAAAAAAAGTAAACTTTTTTTTTATACGGGGAAGGGAGAATGTAATGGGGGATATTTTCGACCCAGTTTAGGATGGTTGGGGGGAAGGCCCAAAGCTGACCGAAAACACCGAGATAGTCCAGATACTTGGATTAAACGAGAATCTGGAGATAGGTGACTAACCACTAGTTATCACGGGGACCACGGTGATGCGACCCAAGGTCGCCACGGGAAAAGTAAAGGACCACCACGTGTTGTCACGTGAAAGGAACCCGTGGTATAAGTCAGACTTGACTCTGGTCAAGTTTAGTTTGTGTCGACCTGTTGGAGCGAGAGGACGAGCGTCTGAATGTGCGAATGTCTACGTGAGTGCCTGAGGAGAAAGGAGACCTGCCGACGAAATGCTAAGCTGAGATCGACCATGCCAGCGTGTGAGATGTCCAAACGTCAGTGTTGAATCCATGGGACCCATCGTTGCTTGAATGCCTGCAGAAGACTGTTCGTTAAAGGCTGCGTGAGTTTGTGTACGAAAGCGGTTCAATTAGACATCGACTGGACCATTCTGTTTGTCGTAAGTTGTAATACGTCAATAAAGTAATGTCTCGTAAGCTCACATAGGTGTCGGCTTGTGCCAGGTGTGTAACGTGAAGCGTGTGAGAATATCATCCACCGCACACGCATGAACACCGCCTAGACAACGAGAAGAAATACAAAACCATTCATTACACTCCCCCACTTCTGTGATTTTCTTGCTTCTTTCTTCCCGCTAGCACACTATACTGTTTGTGTCTTTTTTGCTCACAGGGAATTCGTATTTTCTTTATCGTCTGCTCTGTATCTCCCTTGAAGCATAGGCCCTCAATCAACTCACGCCAAGCGGTCCTATTCTTTGCTATCGCATACAGCTCACCTAATATCTTCCGAACCTTTTCAGCTTCACTCCCTAGTCATGTATATTAGAGAGGTCCCCCCCCCCTCCCCTTATTTATATGTACCTGTAGGTGCGAGTGTAAAGACATTCAGGTTAAGATTTTCTCAGGTGTTCTCAACTTGCTTCGTATCAAACGCAAGCGGTTTTTTTTTTTTTTTCTTCACCTTTTTTTTTTAACTGGAAGTTGTTTTGTTCTCTCCCAAACTCTGCATTATTGATTCTGTTATATAATTTAATTCCCTCTACTCTGCGCAGACACAAGTTAATGAATTGTTTGGATTTATTAATAAAGAAATTTAATTGTCGATAGTTCTAACAGGTATAACAAGCACGACTATCAAAAGGAAATCTATATTCCACCTCATCCGTCTTTTCCACCATTTCTCGGCTTTCAAGCCCGAGCTGGCTCCTCATTATTTACAACATGAAATACACCGAGCAGGCCCAGCTTGTATCTGCGGGTCTGGCGTGAAACTGTCAGGAAAAGCCCACTTTCTCAAACATCTCTCGCCTACACACGACACTGGATACCTGTCTTATCAGACATTTACGAATTCATGTGAGAAACGGGGCCGCCATAATTATTCAGGTGTATTGCGTGTATATCGTCTAGAAAAAGTGCACCCAACATAATAAGAGAAGTAAAGGACCAATTTTACGTCACTGGTGCCTCAGAAAAATTATTCTAGACCTCTATAGATCAACTGATTCTTGATGGTTGATGCAGGAAACACCCAGTCGACAGTAATTTTTAATTCTTAGGCCCCATTACTGGTATCCAGGGGAAGGGGTATTAAAGACGGGCGGAAGAGGGGGGGGGGTGTAGTCTTACAAATTGTCTAGGCAAGAAGGAGGGGTTCAGACCTATGATTAACATTCCATTTTAACAGTATATTAATAATAACATAAAATAATAATAACAATAAGTGCTGAGTGGCAAATAAATATAATATTGCGTTAGAAATTATATGAAATATGCAAACAAATACTTTTAATGATAAGTTTTATAATCCATTGTATAATCCATGTACAAAGGATTAGGTTTTCACATATTTCGTGCCCCGTGCTACAAGATAAAATAAAGTAAAGATCCCATTTCACGCATTAGGCGCATCGGGCACATGATAAGAGCATCCCGTATTTTTACAGACCAATCGGCACTAGGTAGGTAGTGTGGTCAGCATTACGCCAGCCATCTTTACATCCCTAGGATATCTATCCTAGTACCCATTTTAGGCTGAGTCGACCTGCGACACCCCATACCTTGATACAAATCCACGCAGTCAGCAGTGGGTTTCGATCGCGGTACGTTACAATTACGAGTCGGACTTGAAACGCCTAAGCCACGGACGCCACCTGTTAAAAGAAAGGATAGGTAAATTCTTTTCCTAATCGCCTTTTGTTTCCCACACAATTCCCAGTTCTTGGCAAGTGACTGGTATCAATTTCTAGGAGTGTGAGTGAGCCACAGAGCAGTAATTAGAAATATAATCCTGCCTGTTGGTGACTTGGAGTCGGCGCGGCTAGACGCTCGCCGCGGATCGGAAGGTCATGGGTTCGCTCCCTGGCGGAGCCGGACTTTTTTCAAAAATGACCTTGGCTCCCAGGTCGACCCAGCTTTGAGTGGGTACCGGGTGCAGTCCCAGAAAGTAAAGGCGGCCGGCGTGATGCTGACCACATTACCCATCTTGTGCTGTTGGTCTATAAAATATAGGTCAAGCCATATATGACCTCTACGCCTAAAGGCATGGAAAAGGGTCCTTTTCTTTTTCTATTGGTGACTGGAAGCCGCCGTAGTCAAGCGGCTGAACGCTCGCAAGTGAAACCAAAGGTGGTAGGTTTGGGTCCAAACGGGGTTTAACTTTTTTTTAAATTAAACAAAAATGGGTACCAGTCTTAAATGGGTACCAGTTTTAAATGGGTACCAGTCTTAAATGGGTACCAGTCTTAAATGGGTACCAGTTAAAGTCCTGGGAAGAGGCCACCGGCGTGAAGTTGACCACATCACCCAGCCAGTACCAACTAGTCTATAAAATATAGTTCTAGTCCTACACACCCCCCACCCCCACCCCCCCCCCCCCTTTTTTTCCCCCCAATATGTCTGAAGGCGTTGAAGAGAGCCATTTACTTTACTTTATGGGGTAGGCGTGAATGAAAGAGCGGATTTGCTTGATGGCAGGGCCACACTAGATATAGGACAAGCAATGGGCCGGGTCGACATTCTCAGTAAACTCAAGCAGGTAGGACGAAAAGATGATTCGGCAAATGACGGTGAATAGACATGATTTAAAAAAAATACAAGAAATTCATGTCAAAATAGGGGGTCAACAGATATAAACACTATACAGGTAGCCAGCGACGAATAGTAAGCCAACACAGTACTGGAATTATTTGTATCCACAAGCTGAGGGATATACTGAAGATTTGATCCAGTGCTTATGGATTTGTCCAATGTGCAGTGAGGATAACCTGTCGATTAACTAACTAACTTTACTGATGGCGATTAAACCAAGACCACTATCTTGGCAAGCAAGAGCTCTAATGACCACGCCGCAACAAAACAGGCGTATACATCCAGTATAAATCCCCGTATTATTCATTCAATTAAATTATTGATGGCAGGTCCAGTAATTTAAACCTTTCAGAAATACCAAATTTTAAATTCCCATGACCTAAAAGGTCACAAATATCGTTTGTCAAACATGAGCCGTGCCCTTGACCTTCACGGGCGATATAAGAAATCACGGTCAACATGGCTTGTTTCTTTTTCTTTTTTGCTGCAGACGCCAGCGACATCAAGGCAGTTGTATATTGATAATTTGCAGGAGAGAGGACTTTGAAGAAGGAACGAGGGAGCTACATGCAGACCCAGACGTTGCTCAGGGCAAATGTGTTGTAAATCAGATGGGGGGAATCTGAATGAAAAGCTAAATATAAACATGTGTGAATTTAACACGAAGAAAGCTGATTTACTGTCGAATAAACTGTCTTTAGGGCACAGGTGCAAGTAAAATATCAAGCTTATGTGCTATGATCTTCTTACAGCGGTGCACACGACACATTTAAAATGAATAAACGAAAAGTAAATGGCCGTTTTCAACGCAAATTGGTTATATCGGGCCAACCCTATATTTTATAGACCAACGGACACTCGGTAAGTGATGTGGTCGCCTTTATTTTCAAGGACTTTGTCTGACACCGATTACAGGCTAAGCGACCTGGAGAATTAGGATTGTATTTTGAGAACGAAAATCCAACTGCATGAGTTTTGAGTGGTGTATATTAGTGGGTATACCTACTTATGAATGTTCTCTTGGGAACTAGAAATTGTACTGTTTTTGTTTTGTAGCAGATTAGTCTAAAGTTGTTTCTTGTACAGTTCGAGGGAATTTGAAATATGCATCACGTTTCCTATCGTTTTGATGTTCTGATGTACATATGGAAATGTGAGTTCTCTTTTTACCCGCATGTCTGACGATTTTGGCTCTCTATGGAGCTATAGTCGGCTCTGTGGCTAAGTCGATGCGAACGCTTCGTAATGCCGGGTTCGATCCCAGCCTTGCGTTGGTTTCGACGGTGGTATCAGGGGGCCGACCGTCCAGTAAGCAATGGCAAACTACTGGACATAAGTTTGCCTAGAGAAACCCCACAACGGCCAGGGGCTGCTGGGGTTGGTTCTTTAACGTCCTGTAAAGGATACGCAACTAACTTTTTTTTATAGCTATAACAAACGCACTAAAGGCAGAATTATTATTAGTGACAAAAACCTGCTTTATTACCCATCCGATTCAAGATTCAATATATAAATATGGGCATAAGTGCTTTAAAGATAAAATACAGTTGCTGTGTGAAAGATGAGGACTTAGAATGGCCGAAGGTAAGTCAGTCGTGAGTGCCCAGTTACTGACCCTTTAAAAATAAAGTTAATTTATTCGCCATATTTAGAAGCCAACTTCTCAAAGGGAAGTTAACCAGCCATAAAACTTACGACTTTCTTTCTATATTTCTAAAGAGTTTAGGTTGCTCAGAACCGAAGGATCGGCTCCTTTTATAGATAGATCTTTGTTAGACTTGTGTGTGTTGATTTCATTGTGATGGTATTTAACTGTTTTTGGTTATTGGTTGGTACGAATCTTTGATTTTGCCATTTTAGCACTTCGACTTTGCCAGTGACTTTGCCATTTAAGCTCTTTGAATTCGTTCTTTTCGCTTTAACACATGAAAAAAAATGTTTCGTCCTTTTGAGGACGAAATTTTTTGTTATTTGAAGCCCCACCCTGGCTTTTGCCAGGGGCCGCAATATAGGCAGGCCATAAATATGGCCAAATATCTGAACGCGGTTTCTGGGACATCTCCACGGCGATCCTCATCCGCATGGTGGCACTTTGTGTCATCGGGTGTTTATCGCTTGTGTGATGTCCTAGTGGGGTAGAAAGTCACTCACTCACTCTTTTCGCTCAACGTTATATGTATTTCCCGTCCTTTTTAGGATAAAGTTTTTCATTATTTGAAGCCCTACTCTGGTTTTTGCCAGGGGCCGCACTATAGCCTGGCCATAAATATGGCATAAAGGCTGAACGTGGTTTCTGGGACCTCTCCACGGTGATCCTCATCCACACGGTGGCACTTGTGTCATCGGGTGTTTATCGCTTGTGTGATATCCTGGTGGGGTAGAATGTCAGTCAGTCAGTTATTTTCGCTCAATCTCGCCTTGAATTTCAAAAACCTCTGTGGTATACACTAAAATCGCAGAATTGAACAAACAGTAACAAATAAATAGTTACCCTCGTTACAATTTCTGCCCAGCCAACCGGGAGCACAACCATCGGAGCAGGAGCCAATCATCGCGTTACAAGTGAGGTTGTGTTGGCAGTGACCACAGCTATGATTGCAGTTCACCCCGTGTGTGTAGGGTTTGCATACTGCAACATAGAATGACAAAAAGGTAATAAAACAAAAAAAAACCTGTTACCGGTCGATAGGTTTATAACTGTTGTTGTGTTTGTTACTAGACCTATGCTGAGTTAATATGCATTTATGTTAACTGGTCTCTGGGTAGTAAGATAAAGACGTCCGTGTGCATTGTTGTGCGCGTAAAAAATTCCGTGGCAGTTAGAAATCAGAAAAGAGCAGCCTAACGGCGATGCTCAGGCAAAAATTAAGAGTAATCTACCCAAAGTATTTCAGGATCCTCGCCAGTGCTACAGAGCATGTGCACTGTGCTACGCTTCTTTGGACTCAGACTTGAGTTAGAAGAAAGAACGGAGCTCTTATGAGTTTCTATCTGTGTGCCATGGCGTTGATCCGTTGTTCAAACCTTAAACCTCAAACCCTAAACTTCAAACCTATGTAACTTGCGAGACTATGCAATCGTTTGAGACCAGTTCTGTCTCAAATCCATATTTCTGGGTGCAAGCTGTATGGTAGACGTGGCTAATGAGGACACCGTTTCAGGGGTGCGCGGCTGGTCATGAGTCCTAATATAATGGTCCTGCAGCGAAGAACCCTCATCATTTGGAGGTAACAGATTCCATTCTTGATATGGTACCTATAGTTTGCGATGTGTATGTTGTCTTATTGTCCTTCTATCTGTATACTTCTTACTATAAGTGCTTATCAATACATGTCTATTTGTTTACTATACACGCTGTTTTCCGTCTGTTTATTTCTATTCACAATGACGTTTTGGTGGGGGAAGGAAGGGGGAATACCATACAGTTTTATAGACAATGGGAATTTCATTAACGTGCAAATGCCGAGGTACTGAACAGGTAGAAATAAACTGAGAGTGGTTTTATTTCGACATTAGAAGCCGTGGTCACGTGGCGATTAGAATTCCCACCAAGGCGGTGTTTCTCCCCATACCCACCCCCATCGTTTTTCCTCTGAAATTGACATGGGATAGATGTGAATGGAGTGCTGGACTTCCAGCCCTATTTGATGTTTAAATTAATTATAAAGATGATGATGACGAAGAGAATTATGATGAGAGTTACTGATCCAGGAATCGAAATTGTTGCTGCCAATGAGCACGAAGTCTCATAATTTGAAGTACACTTGGTCTTGCCACCAGGCGCTGCCGTTATTACCGGGACAAGTTCATTTCACAGCAAGATATCCACAATGTCATGAACTCTACTTGTTCCAAATAAATGTTAGCATATCATTGTTACTTCCAGGCGGGTGTTACCATTTTACCGGTTGATTTTATTAGTTCAACAAGTATGTTGCTAGATCTCTCATTAACTTGTTTAAATAGTTATTATTATTATTATTATTATTATTATTATTATTATTATTATTATTATTATTATTATTATTATTATTATTATTCTCGTTCACCTTCGTCTTCTTCTTCACACCCCTCATCTCCTTTTCTTTTTTACTTCTCCTCTTCCTCCACCACATCCTTCTCCTCGTCCTTCTTCTTCTCTTCTTGTTCTTGTTCTTCTTGATCTTCTTGTTCTTCTTGTTCTTCTTTTTCTTCTTCTTCTTCTTCTATTTCTTCGTTTTCAATTTTTCTTCTGCTTCTTCTCCTCCTCCTTCCCCCTATTCTTTGCTTTAAATTGGAATTAATTTCTAAACCAAGTTATAATACAAAATAATCAAATATTAATTGAAATTATGTGGAAAATTCAATAGATACTAACACAAATTATGTTCCAAACGGAAAACAGAAAAAAAAAATACCAGTCCAAGTAATTTATTATTCAAATACCAAGCAAGGTTATGCTGCAAATGAATCAAACACTAACCCAAGTTATGTTACAAATAAATCATACACTGACCAAACTTATGTTACAAATGAATCAAACACTAACCCAAGTTATGTTACAAATAAATCATACACTGACCAAACTTATGTTACAAATGAATCAAACACTAATCCAAGTTATGTTACAAATAAATCAAACACTAACCAAAGTTATGTTAGAAATGAATCAAACACTAATCCAAGTTATGTTTCAAATAAATCAAACACTAACCAAAGTTATGTTAGAAATGAATCAAACACTAACTAAAGTTATGTTAGAAATGAATCAAACACTAACTAAAGTTATGTTAGAAATGAATCAAACACTAATCCAAGTTATGTTAGAAATTAATCAAACACTAATCCAAGTTATGTTAGAAATGAATCAAACACTAATCCAAGTTATGTTAGAAATGAATCAAACACTAATCCAAGTTATGTTACAAATGAATCAAACACTAATCCAAGTTATGTTAGAAATGAATCAAACACTAACTAAAGTTATGTTAGAAATGAATCAAACACTAATCCAAGTTATGTTAGAAATGAATCAAACACTAATTCAAGTTATGTTAGAAATGAATCAAACACTAATCCAAGTTATGTTACAAATGAATCAAACACTAATCCAAGTTATGTTAGAAATGAATCAAACACTAATCCAAGTTTTGTTAGAAATGAATCAAACACTAATCCAAGTTATGTTAGAAATGAATCAAACACTAATCCAAGTTATGTTAGAAATGAATCAAACACTAATCCAAGTTATGTTACAAATGAATCAAACACTAATCCAAGTTATGTTACAAATGAATCAAACACTAATCCAAGTTATGTTAGAAATGAATCAAACACTAATCCAAGTTATGTTACAAATGAATCAAACACTAATCCAAGTTATGTTAGAAATGAATCAAACACTAATCCAAGTTTTGTAAGAAATGAATCAAACACTAATCCAAGTTATGTTACAAATGAATCAAACACTAATCCAAGTTATGTTAGAAATGAATCAAACACTAATCCAAGTTATGTTACAAATGAATCAAACACTAATCCAAGTTATGTTACAAATGAATCAAACACTAATCCAAGTTATGTTAGAAATGAATCAAACACTAATCCAAGTTATGTTAGAAATGAATCAAACACTAATCCAAGTTATGTTACAAATGAATCAAACACTAACTAAAGTAAACATACATAAATAACATAACGCTTCACCAATTAGGGTCGTAGAGGTGCACTAGCACATAAAACCCGCCATCTTTCTCTGTCTTACTCTTGTTGAATAAGTGTATAATAACTTAGTCCTATCAATTTCTTGATGTTATCATTCCAGTCTTCTTTGCCCTTCTCTTCTTCGACCAACACCCCCCCCCCCCCCCTTCTTCCCCCCCCCCCCCCATGTTCCTTAAAGTACGGTTTTTGCAATCGTATCGTGTTTCATCACATGCCCAAACCAAACTAGCTTGCGACGTTTCACCACTGCCAAGAGAGGCTCCTGACGTCCCGTAAATTTGTATATTTTGTCTCTGAAATATTTTTTAAATTTTGTGTTCGAAATAAGTAATTCTTAAAATGCGTCTGTAGCATTTACATTGGAAAGCCTGAATCCTCCTTTCCATTTCCACAGTGAGAATCCAGCCAGTGATTTGTAAATATTGACCTTGACTGCGATGCTGATTTGGCTCTTCCACATCGTATCCAGCTGAGACATCGCGGCTGTTGCCATATCAAGTCTTTCTCTTTGTTACAGCTGGCATCATTGCATATGAGGGAGCCAAGATATTCAAAGATTTCAACTTCTTCTAGTTTTTGTCCTTTTTTTCTGTATTTTGGTAGGTACTTGACTATTGTGACTGTTTACCAGAGTCTTGCTATTTTCGGCGTTAATTATCATGCCATATTTACGACAGACTGTCTCTAATTTTTCAGTAAGTTCTTGGAGTTCTGTTTCGGAATTAGCAATGAGATCTATGTCGTCTGCAAAACGTAAATTACACAGTTGTCTTCCGATGAATAGAGATGTTTCATAATTGTCTAGTCTTTCTCTCGTGATGTGTTTCAAATACAAATGGAAAAGGACTGGGGACAGTATGCAACCCTGTCTCACTCCCACATTGGTCTTGAAAAATTTGCCTATGTTATTTTAAATGAGTACTGCACTGCTTGCATCTTTATAAAGTGTTCAATGGTGTCAATGATGTTTCTTTTCGAAGCTGAAATTTATCGTTATTTGTTAGAGCTCAGCATGCCAAGTTATGCTACACATGAATCAAACACTAACCCAAGTTATGTTACACATGAATCAAACACTAACCCATGTTATGTTACACATGAATCAAACACTAACCCAAGTTATGCTACACATGAATTAAACAATAACCCAAGTTATGCTACACATGAATCAAACACTAACCATAGTTATACTACACATGAATCAAACATTAAACCAAGTTATGCTACACATGAATCAAACACTTAACCAATGCTACTCGTGAATCAAACATTAAACCAGGTTATGCTACACATGAATCAAGCAATGAAACAAGTTATGCTACAAATGAATCAAACACTCACCCTGATCACATCGGTCACCCCAGAAGCCCGCCAGACAACCGTCACTGCACCGCCCGGTGACGATGTTGCATGGACTGTCGTCATGACAGTGACCGCAGCTGCCCAGACATTTCACGCCGTACCGAAAACTTGGACACACTGAAACGAAACAATCTCTTATTGCTATGTGAGTAGTGAATAAAGTTAACTAAATGAATTTTCTGACGCCTTTGTCGAATTTTCTATTTGTAAAGTTCAAAAATTAATAAAAGTAAAGAAAATGAGTCTTTTCCATGCCTTTCAGATGTATTGGGTATATAGGGCTAGACCTATATTTTGTAGACCAACAGCACAAGATGGGTGATGAGATCAGCATCACGCCAGCCGTCTTTACTTCCCAGGACTGCACCTAGCACCCACTCAAGGCTCGGTCGACCTGGGAACCAAGGTCAGTTTTGAAAAAAGTCCGGCTCCGCTAGGGAGCGAGCTCATGACATTCCTATCCACAGCGAGCGTCTAGCCGCTACGCCCCGACGACTCCCTTTGTGCATATAGTGCTTAAACTATATTTTTTTAGATAAATCGGAGCTCGGGTGGTTATGCGGTTAACATCACGCCGGCCACCTTTACTTTCTGTAACTTTACATACAGGGTACCCATTTAAGGTTGAGTCAACCTGAAAACCAAAGAAAAAAACAGCTCCATGTGGATTTGAAACAACAACCTTCAGGCCCACGGGCAAGGATCTAGTTGCTACACCACGACGGCTCCTACTATACAGATACAGTGCTAGATCTATATATTTTAAAGACCAATCGATACTTTATCGGTGAAGTGTTCCACAACACACCGGCCGCCTTTACTTCTCAGAACATTACCTGGTGCCCATTTTAAGCTGCATGGGCCTGGGAGCCAATGTAAATTTAGAAGCAAAACAAAATCCACCTCGAAGAAATTTTGAATCTTTGACGTTCGACCCGGCAGGTGACATATAATGGCACAGCATGATAGTACATGGATGAATAACTTAAACTTGGACACGTTGAAATGAAACATGATACTTTTTGTTTTCCAACGTTGCCACCGTCACGATATACATCAATTTTCTACTTCTAATCACTTGACCAAAGAATGTAGACTTGTCTCCTTCTGATAATGGACAATCAGTTCTTTTTGCGAATCGATTTCTTTCACGGCATCTTCATTACTTTTTTTTTCCCTTCTGTCTAGTGTGTTCTCATCAACTATAGAACCATATCACCGCCACCTCCCCATAACGCTTCCTTTTTGGCCAAGTGTCCATAACTCACTTCTGTATATCAAGTAAGTTGTGAAATGATCCCCTGGTAGTTAGCGATAAACTCCTACAACTTACAAACACATCCGATATGAACTGCACGACACTTCGTAGTCGTGGCTGTGTTACACTACTGAACTTCTTGTAAAGGTTCGGGGACGATATTTTGGGTGAATAAAAATAAACAGACGGCCCTCCTAACTAACAAGTATGGCATATGGTTAGTTGCGTATCCTTTACAGGACGTTGCAGAACCAACCCTAGAAGCCCCTGGCTGTTGTGTGGTTTCTTTAGGCAAATTTACGTCCAGTAGTTTTTCACTGCCTACCGAACGGTCGGCCCCCTGATCCCACTGTCGAAACCAACGCAAGGCACATGGCCCGCAGCTGGGATCGAACCCGGCACCCCGGCATTACGAAGCGTTCGCATGGACTTATTCACAGAGCCGATAGTATGGCGTATCATCATCATCATCATCATGAGCAGGGCCTTTGCAGAACGTCGCTCTCATCACAGTGTGCCTGAAAGAAACTCGGTCTCTCGCCAGTTCTCTCGCCTCATGCACTTTCACACTCAAGGGGTCACTTATATCCTGTGCCCATCTTCGTGTCGGTCGGCCCCTGCTCCTCCTTCCTGGTACCATGCCTTCTGCTATAATTTATTCCAATTAGTTGTGGCGCTTGATATCACCAAAATATTTCAGCTGTCGAGAAAGGATACTGCTTATTAGCAAATCTTCCTTGATGTTCAGATCTTTTAAGACGTCAATATTTCTCATCTTCTTTGTCCAAGATATTCTGAGAATCTTTCTATACCATTTCAGCTCAAAAGCCCCTATTCTCTTTCTTAAGGACTGGTGTATAGTATTATCTTATTAGAGGTGTTTTCTTGTAAGTCGGAGTGCCTCTGCCTGGAGGGAAGAAACCATCAGCCTGCATACAATTTGAGTCAGATCTGTAAAATGGTTGTGCAGCAAAATTCAACTTCTGGAACAAGACACAAGTCCAGTGGACGAACAACCAGAACTTTCCACCAGAGTTTACAGTCAGTGAACGCAAAGAAGATTCGATTTAACGGGGTTTCTGGGATCTCTGCCTGTTTGATTCTCGTTCATGAGATGTTAATCCTACAGACTGCGATTGTAGAAAGACTACGACTATAAAGAAAAGAATTAAACAAACAAATACATGTAGTCTATTACAGCATATACGCACAGGAAGCCTTTTTACACCTGGCTAGTGTAATCCTAATAGTGCCCCAATTATACATTTTTAATCTACCAGTGCCCCAGTTATAACCATTTTACCCTAATAGTACCCCATTTATAACCCCTTTACCCTAATGAAGTTAGAAAGATGGGGAGGACATGGTGAGAGCTCCATGCAATGGCGAAGGATAGAACGACTTGGCGTGAGTTGGTTGAGGGCCTATGCTCCATTGATGAATAGAAAGACAGAAGAAGAAGAAGTGCCCCAATTATAACCTTTTTAGACATTGAACGGGGTATCTGGGACTGTCCCTGTCGGCTCGCAATCCAGAATAAGATTTCTGGGTGGTCAGATCTTCTGGAAGCATCCAGGACAGGATATAACGGAAGGACGGAACTCTCATTCTGTCAGGCTGACGGGTTTTCTTGGATTTCTACCAATTTGATTCTTATCCTTGAGATGTAAACTGTATATAATGCAATCCCATGTGGGTAACATTAGAGAAAAAGAGATAAATCCCACATAAAGAATATCACATGAAACCGTTTTAAACAACGTCGTAACAAACACTTTTGTTACAATCAATCGATCACTAACCGTATCCACAGTAAAGGGTGGGGCTTCAATGGATCTCCAACACCCTTTTATTGATTCTTCACTGTCTCAGACTGCTGTTCGTCTCTCTCCTGATGTTCTCCCCCCGCTTGTATCGTTGCCTACCTCTTGCTCTCTTGTCCTCGACCTTTTCCTCCAGTGCAATTTTTAAAAGAGTGGTATATCTGTTAATCTAGCCAAAATATTTCAGTTGTCTCTTTATTTTTTTTTTCCATTAATCATCTTTTCACTGGCAGTCTTTCCCGAACCTCTGTATTAGACTGCTTTTGTTTCCATGAAAAGAAACTGATAAAACGAGGGCGTCTTGAAAGAAACTGACTCACGAGGAGAACTGATTGTCCACATCAGAAAGAGACAATCGACATTCTTTGGTCATATGATGAGAAGGAGAAAGAGAAGGAGAAAACTGGAGTACATCGTGACAGTAGGAAAGTTGGAGGGGAGGGGGAAAGGGGGGGGGGAGGTAGAGGGAGACCGAGAGAAAATATGCTGGATAGTCAGACATCATGGCATGGAGGATCATTGTGTCAGAGTTGATTTGAAGTACACGAGACATAAGGCCGTGGATGGACGTGACTACTAGCGCCACACAGCATGGACTTGAAGAAGAAGTTACAATGACAAATATCCGATTCGTTTGTATTTCACTCTTGTTACACACTATATATGACAGTGGACTTGGACTTCTAGTAATTTTCCATGGTTTCTGGGTATTGAGATCGGACGCCCGTGTGCATTGTTGCGCTCGTAAAAAATACTTTGGCAGTTGGAAATCGAAAAGAAAACCTAACGGCGCTGTCGGGGAAAAATTGTGAGTTAAAAATCTACCCAAAGTTTTTTCAGGATCCTCGCCGGTGCTACTGACCCTGTACACTGTTCTGAGCTTCTTCGGACTCACTTCAGTTAGAAGAAGAACGGAGAATTGATAAGTTACTACCTATGTGCCCTGATGTTGTTCAAAAACCTCAAAAACATATAATCTTCTTCTTTTGTCAAAATCTGCTTGTGCCGCTAGGCGTCGCAGTCTATCAGATGATCGGCAACCGAGCCAGAGCGCGCTCAGTCGCTTCATATGCCGTGATGTTATGAAGTCTCAAGTTGTCCGTGACTCCTTCAATCCATCTTCTTCTTGGTCTTCCCCTGCCTCTTGTTGTTTCGATTTTCATGTTGTATGCTCTTGATGCTGGCATCGTTGGTTCCATTCTCATAAGTTGACCAAACCATTTCATTCTTTGCTTCTCAATAAATTTAACGATGGGTATGGTTCCAATAGTTCTTGTGATCACATCGTTTCTCAATCGATCTCTTCTGGTTTTATTCGCAGCCATTCTCAAACATCTCATTTCACAGGTGGTTAGTCTTCTCTCATGTTCTTTTGTTAATGTCCAAGTAAAAAACACATAATAAAACAGTAAATTTACATGAATGCCACAAACATCCACAAGATACAGAATAACTTACTTAAATCACAGTTGTCTCCCGTCCATCCAGGACCGCAACCCCCAATACATTTCCCTCTGTCTTTTTCACAACCGGAAAAGCATCCAGGTGAGCAGAGATTCAGGCATTTATCTCCCCATAGTCCCTCGGCGCATCCTTTTGACAGAGAGACAATTGTTGGTTTAGTTCATTCATTGTGGCTTAGCCATATTGGATGGGGGCGAGACAAGAACACTGAGCTTTACCGTTGTGATTCTGGTGTTTGTGTGAAATACGGAAATGTGACAGCCAACGCGTATCGGCACGACATATAATTTTCATGTTGATGTTGATGATGACGATGATGATGATAGCGGTATTGTTCATCATGAAAATTGATAGTCTACGGTCTACTGACAGCCATTACTTATACAGTTGTTCTTTCAGGCCAGGCTATTCTCTCTCAACAACCAGCAGTCTCATCAACACCCAACAACCAATCAACAATCAGAGAAACCAATTAATTGGCTTAGCTACCAGTCAACAATGAATTAGTCACCTTAGTAATCGGCCAAACCACCAGCTTGAAAGCCAAAAAAACACATAAAAATCAATGTATGTATGTCTGTCTGTCTGTCTGTCTGTCTGTCTGTCTGTCTGTCTGTCTGTCTGTCTGTCTGTCTGTCTGTCTGTCTGTCTGTCTGTCTGTCTGTCTGTCTGTCTGTCTGTCTGTCTGTATGTATGTATGTATGTATGTATGTATGTATGTATGTATGTATGTATGTATGTATGTATGTATGTATGTATGTATGTATGTATGTATGTATGTATGTATGTATGTGTGTGTGTGTCTGTGTGTCTGTGTGTCTGTGTGTCTGTGTGTCTGTGTGTCTGTGTGTCTGTGTGTCTGTGTGTCTGTGTGTCTGTGTGTCTGTCTGTCTGTCTGTCTGTCTGTCTGTCTGTCTGTCTGTCTGTCTGTCTGTCTGTCTGTCTGTCTGTCTGTCTGTCTGTCTGTCTGTCTGTCTGTCTGTCTGTCTGTCTGTCTGTCTGTCTGTCTGTCTGTCTGTCTGTCTGTCTGTCTGTCTGTCTGTCTGTATGTATGTATGTATGTATGTATGTATGTATGTATGTATGTATGTATGTATGTATGTATGTATGTATGCCAAATAAACACACACACAAATCAATGTATGCATGTATGTATTTTAGGTACATTTTTAAGTTCAGTACTTGTCCATGGCTGTCAGAACCGTCAGCTCTGTAAACCATTGTCAAGATCAACACAAGACACACTGCAAGCAGCAATTCAAGACCATTCATTGATTGGATCTGCTGAAGCAGAGACAAATTTTGTATGATTTACGATATCAAGAGAAAAAAAAAACTTATGAATGAACCGGCATCAACTAACAATCTAAAGATTAACGACCTTCTCTGCTTTCTTCATCGTAGACTTCTGATTACTCCCAGGGTTAAGTGGAATGACCTTCTCGGAACCTCACGGTTTCCTGTCCGCGTCACCTCTTGTGTGGGAGGTACCGGCTGATGACTAAGTTTGCTGGCTGATAGTGAAGTACCATAAATGTGTGTACTTTATAGCAGTGATTGTGGTGATTGTGGAGGTGGAAGACGAGGATCGTGTTGGCGATGGAAATGACGATCTGACATTCAACAGCAACAAGGGTAAACACATCAGAGAAAAATTCGCTGTATGTAAACAAATAAAATATCATGCACTAAAAAAAAAACTACATCAGCTGTGTGGATGGCAAGCAGATGGTAGCATTCATGTGAACTATCAACGAGCGAGCAACCTTTCTTCTTGGCTCACATCTTTGTGGGTCTAGGGGCTCTTAGCACAAATCTTTGTCGTTCTAGGGGCTCTTGGATTTAACTGATTGTCTTGTTAATGACATATAATTGTTTTGATTTTAGCGCAGCAACAGTCGCAATTTCACATTTATTTGTAGGCTTGCACATTTAAAAAATATTTCGGGATTGATCTCAGCTGAAATATAATTGTCTGAGGGAGGGGGAAGCGGTTCACAAAAAAAACTTAGCCTTGTTTAGATGCGCAATAATAATTATTATGTATCTTTACATACTATGAAAAAAAAATACTTACAGAAAACTGCTATACGTGTTTAGGAGAAACCAATCAGCTTCCTCTAATTTGTCGTCCCCATCTGGGACGAAATTTTTCGTTATTTTAAAGCCCCACCCTGGCTGTTGCCGGGGGCCCTAATATAACCTAACGGTTGAACAGGGTCTCCAGGATATCCCGACGGGTGATCCTCATCCGCCTTGTAGCACTTTGTGTCACCGGCTGTTAATCGCCCTGTGTGATGTCCTAGTGGGGTAAAACTTACATACCTTGCAAAGTAACTCAGCACCCATGTTTCCGCGTCAATAAATATATCTTGAAGTGTTTTTTGTTTGTGTTTTAATCATAAGACCTTTGTGGTAGCACATCCAAAACTGAACACTAAAATCTGCTTGCCAAATTGTTGTGTTGCCAGGTATGAAAGTCATATTTATTTGTGTTGCTGCTTTGGCATGTTTTTATTACTACTGCATGTCTTTCTTGGGGCAGTGCCATACGTGAGTGCATATGCACACAGATACAACAAATGAATTTCACTTCACTCGGGGCACATTTCAGAGCTTTTCATAAGAAGATTACAAATAGAGAAGAGATATAAATTATCTGCTCTTGTAAGCTGAAAGATGTAAGTGAGACGAAAGTGTCTCAACTATGGCAGATGAAATGCTCATGCAGAACCTGCTTATATATATATATATATATATATATATATATATATATATATATATATATATTCTTAAAGTATATGCCGTATGGCACTGGTAGTCGTGTTTATCTACAACCTTCTGTCTCAGACAGACAGACAATCAGACAGGCAGACAGACAGACAGACAAGCAGGCAGGCATGCAGACAGACAGACAGACAGACAGACAGACAGACAGACAGACCGACCGACCGACCGACTGACCGACCGACCGACCGACCGACCGACCGACCGACCGACCGACCGACCGACCGACAGACAGACAGACAGACAGACCGACAGACAGACCGACAGACAGACCGACAGACAGATGGTACATTAGATCATGAACGCCTTAAGACAAGAACACAATTTCCGAACAACTCTAACACTCATTATGACTTCAACGAAAGTGAAAACGTTAAGTGACAGTGGTGCAAAGAAGCCTAATCGGATTAACGGTAGAAACGATCAGGGAAATACTAACCAAACATGAGAATGATGTTCGTGTTTCTGATCTTGGCAAGCGTGACTAAATTTACTATCTGTACTATCATCAGCAACAAAGTTGCGCTAAAGACGGCTGATGGTGTTTTAACGGAGTGAATGTTACTGAAGAAGAGATCTCACGTGTTAGAAGAAGTAGCAAAATTATTGTGTTAGCAATGGAGATAGCAATCAAACCGCTTCACAAGATACAAACAAGGCCGGGGGGGGGGGGAGCACCAGTTGAGTTGAGCTGAGTCAAGAATTGACATCACAACACTCAGGGCCTTCCCATACGCGCTCTGTCCCCATCCTCAACAGCCAGGGCAAAGTTCCAATACTAACGGTACCGATCGAGGTCTCGTTGTATGTACGTCTTGCCCTTCCTCTGAGTGAAGTTTGAGGTTTGAACAACGGATCGACATTATGGCACACAAGTAGTAACCCATAAGTTCTCCGTTCTTCTTCTAACTCAGGTCTGAGTCCGAAGAAGCTCAGCACAGTGCACAGGCTCTGTAGTACCTATGAGGATCCTGAAATACTTTGGGTAGATTTTTCACTCCAAGTTTTTCCTGGGCAGCGCCGTTAGGCTACTCTTTTCGATTTCCAACTGCCAAGAGATTTTTTACGTGCGCAACAATGCACAAGGACGTCCGATCTCACTACTCAGAGACCAGGGGCAATTACTAGAACCTCAAACCACCTTTACATCATCTACTAGTGCCAGCAACTATCAGCGACAAACGTTATATTGTGTATTTTATGTTAAAGTTTTTAGTTACATATAACTATGTTTAATAATTTAACAAAAAAACTAATATAATTCTAGGGCGAACGAACGGATTAATTGTATTTGTAATGTTTCGGTTTGCGAACATTTTTGTTCGAGAACGGAGGCAAAGAACGAATTAAATTCGTGACCCCGGGTACCACTTTATATAAACATATATGTATGTGCGGGCGCATGTGTTTATATGTTTGTGTGTGCTCGCGCGTGTGTGTTTGTTTTAGAAATATCGGAAATTAATCGATAATTTTGGAATATTTTCAAACAGCGCTGATGAGAGAAATAAATGCATGCAGGAAATATATCGGGCACTTTAACAGACATTACACTCTTTTTTTTTTTTTTAAACTATACCGCATTTGGGAGAATGAAGGCATGCGAACAAGAGGTAGACAGTGAAGCAAGTGGGAGGATAACATTACCAGACAAATAATCAGCTGTCTCCAAGCGACAAAAAGTGTTGAATAAACACTGCAAGCAGCCTGCATTGTGGAAACCACTCCTAGTTAGTTGAAACAAAAATATCCCACACATACAGGGAAACTCGGTGAGGTGCAATAGCATTTTAATGCGCATTTCACCGTCTCATTGTTTGCACTCAAATGAAACAGATATGATGGGCGAGTGTCTGTCAACGAATGAATGAAATTAAGTTCCACCCGAGAAGTCTAATCTGAGATTACAGGGGTCAGGTCTATCGTCTGTCATTTACTTGAAGTGCGGGAGAATGAATAATCAGAATTGACTGACGTCACCCGTAGGCTTTTAAATTGTCCGGTTTTAAACAATGTCGGCGTCTGTGACTTAGGCGTTGCGAACGCGGGGTGCCTGGTTCGATCCCAGCTGCAGGCCTTGCGCCTTGCGTAGGTTTCTATAGTGGTATCGAGAATCCGACTGTCCAGAAAGTAATTGCAAACTACTAGATGTAAATTTGTATTAAAAAAACCACAACAGCCCAAAAAATGCTGGGGTTGGTTCTGCAACGTCTTGTGAAGGATACGCAACTATAACACTAAAATGTATCAAACGCCGAACAAAAAAGAGATGGGTGGAAGGAGTTGAAGAGTCGCTACAGAAACACAACATGGTCTTAACGTAAGCTACCTAACGAGCAACAGACAGGAAACTACATCAAAGTCCTCTCTGGACACTTCACGGCGTAAGCAGTATGACAAAGGAAGAAGAATTTCAGGATCCTCACCGGTGCTACAGAGCCTGTGCACTGTGCTGAGCTTCTTCTGACTCAGACTTGAGTTAGAAGAAGAACGGAGCACTTATGGGTTACAACCTGTGTGCCATGATGTTGTTCTGTTGTTCAAACCGTAAACCTCAAACAAAAGAAGAAGATAAAGAAACAAACAGCACGCCCCCGTGTTTGTTCAGGCCTGCCCATCTAAATTCTTCTGCTTCTTCCTTTTGTGTTCCTCCTTCAACCGGCTGTTGGCATGTTGTTTTGTCGTTTACAGCTTGCCTGCGGTATATGTGCCTTTTGCGCGATACACTGGATTTCAGTAAACACTTAACTGGTCACCTTTTGCAACATGCGTGTTAAAGGAAGAACCTATGGCCATTCATTTTCCATCAGAATCAGTTCCATGAGTCCACACAAGGAACCTGCACAACAGGAAGTTTGAACTTTTTTGTCTTCCATCCAAATAAAGCGGTAATTTACTCTGCTCCAGTTGTTGCATGAAATCATTTTTGTTGTGGTGTTATTGCGAGGGATCTTTAATGAAAACCCCCCAAAAAAGTGTGATGGAAACTAGAATAAACATGCCATTTTTGTAACCTGCCAATTTTGTTGTTAAGGGTGTCAAGAGTGTCAAGCGCAAGGCAACATTGTGCAGAGGAACACACTGACGTCATGGTGACAGTTTAAAGACGCATGTCGAAAGAGGACGGCCATCTTTAATCTGTCATTATGACGTCACCGTGTTCGTCTGCACAGTGATGAAGCGTGCAAAGCACTTTTGACATCTTTAACATTATTGACAGGTTACACCACAATGGCATGAGTACTGTGATTGACTATTGCACTTTGAAGGTTTTGATTTAAAGCTCCGTGTATTTTTTAACTCCTTCAGACTTAAGCATAAATTAGTTAAAGCAATAGCGTTTTTGGGATCAGTGAATTAAAGCAGCATCTGAAAGAGCTAAAGCAGAAGTCGAAGGCACAGGCAGAAGAAACACCATGGCAGATATGGTCGTCTTAGTGACAAGGCGTGCAGGTAATGATTGATATCGCCGCTTACACTTCCCATTGCCAAAGAAAAATTTATTATTTTACAGTTTACTATTACAGTTAACTGTTAGAATTTACTATTACAGTTTACAATTACAGTTTACTATTATAGTTTACTATTACAGTTTACTATTAGAATTTACTGTTACAGTTTACTATTATAGTTTACTATTAGAATTTACTGTTACAGTTTACTATTGTGGTTTACTATTATAGTTTACTATTAGAATTTACTATTACAGTTTACTATTACAGTTTACTATTATAGTTTACATTTACAGTTTACTATTACAGTTTACTATTACTGTTTACTATTACAGTTTACAATTACTGTTGACTATTACTGTTTACCACTACAGCTTACTATTACAGTTTACAATTACTGTTGACTATTACAGTTTACTATTACAGTTTACTATTATAGTTTACTATTAGAATTTACTATTACAGTTTACTATTAGAATTTACTATTACAGTTTACTATTAGAATTTACTATTACAGTTTACTATTAGAATTTACTATTACAGTTTACTATAACAGTTTACTAATATAGTTTACTATTAGAATTTACTATTACAGTTTACAATTACAGTTTACTATTACAGTTTACTATTACTGTTTACTATTACAGCTTACTATTACAGTTTACATTTACAGTTTACTATTACAGTTTACTATTACTGTTTACTATTACAGTTTACAATTACTGTTGACTATTACTGTTTACCACTACAGCTTACTATTACAGTTTACAATTACAGTTTACTATTACAGTTTACTATTACTGTTTACTATTACAGTTTACAATTACAGTTTACTATTACTGTTTACTATTACAGTTTACTTTTACAATTTACTATTACATTTTATTATTTTAGTTTACTATTACTGTTTACTAATACAATTTACAATTACTATTGACTATCACTGTTTACTATTACAGTTTACTATTACAGTTTACTATTACAGTTTACTATTACTGTTTACTATTACAGTTTAATATTACAGTTTACAATTACTGTTTACTATTACAGTTTACTATTACTGTTTACTATTACTGTTTACTATTACAGTTTACAATTACTGTTGACTATCCCTGTTTTCTATTACAGTTTACTATTACTGTTTACTATTATTGTTTACTATTACAGTTTACTATCACAGTTTACTATTCCTGTTTACTATTTATTACAAATACACCAATAGGCTTACGTCTCGTACATAGTGAAAATAACGCTTACTGGATGCTTACGCCACTTGTGCAGCAACTGTGTCGTTTAAAAGCTAATACTAACTAAAGCTAAGCTGCTAGTTCCATCTGCATACTGTCAACAACGAAACCATGAGAGGAACGTACTCTCTTCAGTATAATCGTTACCTGCTAAGACCTAGATACAGGAATTTTTCCCTGTGGGTTCCGGTTTCCCATTGTTTGGGAAAACATGAATAGACCCACTGTTAATCTAGTAAGTACGTTGAAAGAATCGACTAACTGGGAGCTTCCTTGGAAGTCGGAGTGCAGCTGCCCGAGCCTCAAGGAACAACCATCTGCCTACAAATAAGACAGTAAAACGAATGTACACGCAAATGTGACGGCATGAGTTTTGAAACGCACTATAACTGCTTTTTCTTTTTTTATGTGAATTGATCCATAGTTAAACAGAATACCACAATAAGGATCATGTTGACAAAAGTCGGCAGTTTTCATATTTTGACATTAATTTGTATAAATACTCGTATGCCTGTGTGTGTTTGTGTGTGTATGGCGAGACAAACACACTAACAGCGCGAGAGAGAGGGGGGAGAGAGAGAGAGAGAGACCACACTTGCACACGTACATATGCATGTGCTGTAAATACGAACATGTGAAGCGATTTTTATAGTGTTTCCTTCAAGGAAACTAACTTGTTTCTTTAAATCTTTCCCTTTGTTTGCCAAGCCAAAACTCCAGTTCGTCTTGCATGGACCCAGTGCCAACTTTGCAACCTAATGGGCTTTAAATTGACCCATTTTCCGTAACTTTGAGAATTATCTGAATAAGAATCGCAGTGGCATCCTGGGAAACTTCTTACAGTTGCTGTTCTCAAAGAATCCTGTGCAATACTATCCTTCACAGGCGCAATTTATAATTTGAATAAATGAATGAATGAAGTTCAACGCCACTACGACGTATCGTATCGTATGAAATAAAACAAAAATTCCAATATGTGTCCTTTTTTTAGCCGCCTGAAGGCCTTCTTTCTCAACGATGGTTTCTTTGCTATCTTATTTTAGTTCTGTTTCTTTGTGGTGTGCAATTACACCTGAGTTTGTTCCTTTGCTGCCCAAGTTCAGTGCTGGTTTTAGAGGTCCTGTTCCTGGATTTAGCTGGCTGTACTGTCCGCTGGCCGTTGCACCGATAAACTGTCTGGTAGTCTTAGTTTCAGCTTCATAGCAAACGGGTCACCCCATCTTTGCGCCGCTCCTGTGCCAACGAAAAACACACAGAATGTTTATCACAGTCCCTTGTGGAAAGATTGACAGACTGCTGTCTCAGCATATCTAGCATACACTCGCATTAAAGCATACGGTAGCCATCCGAAGTGCTAACACAAACAGTCCGACATTAGAAATGCAGTTCATCATTGATGGTAGCAGAAGTCACCAACAGACCAGCAGTTGCCTACGCGATCAATTTTAATCACACACGGGCACCACCAACATTGCACGACAGGCATCGCGCCATTTTTCATCTGTGCGAGTACCAAGGAAGCCATCAGTCACACGGCCCCTGAACAAACAGTCCTGCCAATGAGCGTCCAACACAAGGCTCTCATCAGGACGACTGCCACAATCTCTTGTTGCGTGCAGCCGTTTTTTTTTTTTTTTTTAACAAGTAGAGGAGGTAACATAGATTGCAAAAAAAAAGAAAAAATTCGAAAGCCCGAATGTGCCAAGAGATTTTATAGTAGGATCGGAAGAGGGAGAGAGACAGATACCTTGCTAGGTTGAGAAGAGGTCCCTGAAGCTTGAGCTTCTGATGGGATAAGGTTCTATGCAATGCCCGCTTCTCTTGCGTTTTGGACCTGGGTTAGCCACTAGGCCACTAGGACCGCACAACAAGCGATAAAAACCCGGTAACACAAAATAACTTTGACTAAAGACAGGCGGCTGGAGAAGGAAACTTCCCCCCTCCCCCTTTCCTGCTGAAGGTCATGGGTTCGTTCCCCGGCTTCGCTCTTTAGTTCACGAGTGCAATTTGTACGGGAATCCCTGGGGATCGTCGCCAGAACTACAGAGTTCGTGGTCTGTATGAATCTTTCTGCGGAGAGAGACCGAGCTATAGGGGTAAAACCCGGTGCAATGAAGTCGATCCTCTCAAATTTACTTTAAGCTTCAACTTTTGCTTCTGTTTCAATAATAGTTTTTAGACGCACGGGCTTTCTAGTCAACTAATAAAAACGCGAAATGTTTTCTACTTCTACTTTATTAACAGTATTAATGATTGGGGATCGACGTTGGAGCTGTGGAATATATGTTATGAACGAGACTCTCAGCAGGCGGTTAGCCATTCTACAGAGAGGGAGGGAGACACAGAGAGAGAGAGAGAGAGAGAGAGAGAGAGAGGAGACAGAGAGAGAGAAGAGAGAGAGAGAGACCGCGGCAAATGGAATAAAACGGTGCAAAGAAGTCGCTCCTCTCGACTTTAAACCATTTTATTCTCTCTGCCAGCAAATGAAAGATGTAGATTTCGATAGTTTCAGAAAGAATCCACTAGAATATAAGACGCTTCTCGCGAAAACACGGAGAACAGCTAATGTGCTAGCTGGAAGAAGGAAACAGAAAACTCAGAAGAATGGAGGTGAGGAAAAGAAAATGTGGTTAGGACAATAAGTAGTTCCTCCCTGAGCTGCCAGATTGTTCTCATAAGTGCAGCTAAACAAATAGATTATAAACAGCCCCTGGCGTCCTCCCACACTAAAGTAGTTACTAATATATAAAAACCTTAACTAATTGATGCATGTGCAAAACACAGGAAATGAATTAGGATGATAGGATCATTAATGTTAAGATTTGGGAGAGAAGCAAATTCCAGCGAATTCTGAGATATGGAAAAGATGCTGGTGTTCGATACAACACACATTGAGACAATTCGAGAACAATATAACTAGAAGGGCTTGAAACTGGAACCCACAAGGGCACAGAAATAAAGAAGGATTTTTAAAAAACACATGGAGAAAGGAACTTGAGAGTCAAGTTTAAAAAATGGGGAAAATATAGGGTGAGTAGCAAGCAAAAACTAAGGATGGGTGGAAATGGCGTGAACTGACTGCGGGCCTACGTTCAACTAGGGGATAGAATATAGAAGAAATCAAGAAGCCCCTTATGCAGCGGTTCTCAAAATGGGTGCCGCGGCACTCCGGGGTGTCGCGAGCGTGTGCCAGGGGTGCCTGGACAATATTCTTATAAATAAGAAGAAGGCCAAGAATATGCAGTGTATTTAGAAAACAATGTCTATTGGTAAGGTTTCAGAAACGCTGCCTTAATGTGTTGCAATTTTCGGCAGCAAATGCTTTTCTGTCATTTGAAAGGAGATATAACACCATTCTCAAAACCACTCTGGAGGAGAGGTCGGTGGAGGGGGGGGGGGGGTTGATAGGTGTTAAAAACCACGACTGACTGGAGAATTTACATCGACCTTCCGGGGAACTTTTGAGACGTCATAGATGTTGGACCCATTCCTGTACTGCCCCGGTTGTAGACTTTGCCATCTTTGTTGTTGCTGTTTTGTAGACAGATCATTCTTGGACTATACTGTAGATTGTAATGCTCCAGTGGGCTGTGTTAAAAATGAAGACAACGGTTTGAATTTAGGTTTCTTTGGAGGAGGTGAGGAAAGGAGGTGGGGAAGGGGAGGGGCTGCAGGATGTTTGGGTACAGTGGCGCTGGCAATAAGTAACAGAACAAGCCATTTTAGAACAAAGAACGCCGAAAAACTGATGAGGAATGTTGTCACGAAACGATCTCAGTGGTTCCAGAAGTTAGTACTCGTAATAAGTTCTTCTGGTTCTAAAGAGAGAGGATTATAGTTACTCTGCCCTTTACCCTAATATTACTTTAAACCAACTTGATTTAAATGTTTCCAGGCCTTCTCCGAGACAAAGCGACCCAACCTTGGGTAATATTACCTAAAACTTTACACTGTAGCTAGGAATTATGTTCTCATGCCAGTGTCAGAATATTATCTCCTGACCACACTGTAGAGGCCAGCGAACGGGGAACTTTGTATCACACCTTCCCTGAGCTGGACCGTAGGTCATAAAGATTACCTAACATGAATTGAGCGGACTCTAGACATTGAGGCGACGAGAAGTTTAAAGTTTAACACGTCAGTGTAATTCTGGGGAGAACATGTGTTTGGCAATTAGGAATGTTTGATCTGGGTCAAGTAGGAAACACAATGGCTTCACTGAACGTCTTTTAACACCTGCCAGTTAGATTCTTTGTAAACTAGATTGGGTCACTTAAGAATGTTTGCTCTAGGGATGTCAGTCCAGAATTGAGTGACAAGTCACTTGTTAGCCAATTTGATCTAATAGTTACCTCCGAGGCGTGGCTTAAGTCATCGTCTTGAGGGTTGGGTAGAACCCAGTAAAGGGAGAAGTTTAATTTGGACAATAGATTGAAACTTATACTGCGAACATCGTAGATTGACCTCATAGTGCCGCCAGCAGGCCACAGACTCAGACCTACCGTTGAAAAGTATTTTCTCCCTGGTTGAGTCGTGTTCGGCATTTGCTGGAAAGTTCCCAGGTGAATATTAATTTTAATCTTGTATACATAGGTTAGGGAGTTAAGCTTAGTCTATACTACCTTTTCCTAATTTGTCTGCACATTCTGCTTGAAATGTTTCTTTGTGAGTATTCAGTATCTCAGTTAGGGAACTGCTAAACTATTCCTATTTCTTGTATGTTTGTGTCACATGTTTTTCATTGTGTGTTTTCATGTGTATAAAATAAGATGTGAACAATGACATTTGCTATAATGAAATGTAATTATATTGTTTCCATGATCAGCCAAAATATGAGTTTGGACTGTGGGAAATGATGCCCAAATATGTGCAGGGATGCTGTTACGTTTTGTGTGCCCACCATGTACTCACTTAATGTGTTTACCTAAACAGGGGATTTATAACCCCAGGGGAAGAATGATGGGTGTACCGTATTTACTGTCACTGAAAGATAATATTCAGGACAGCATGCACATATAAAATGGTTGGAGTTTCAGCACATAACCTGCCCCACGTGTTGATGTAAAAACAATGTTTGGAAGTCTGAGTGAAGACGGACAACAGACTTAGAAAGTCAACTATCATGACATAGCATTTGAGGGAAGGCAGGATATGTGACGCCCATGTAAGACAAAAGACCTTCAGACTAGACTGGAGAGAATGTGGAATATGAGGAGTGATGGGATATATTTTATTATTCTATGTTATATTAATTGATACATGTATTCTTAGTGTAAGTCAAGATACTACACGTATGTGTTTGGTTTCCATGATTACAGCGCCCATGTGACGATCAGTCCATGAAGTAGACTACATTGTGTTAGACTCGGCCAGCTGGGAACGAGGTGGAGAACGATGTGGAGACCGAGGTGGGGATGAAGTGGAGAATAAGCTGAAACAGGCAGAAAACAGGCAAGGAAGAGTTGGACAAGCTTGACAGTTCCTCACGGCTGTCAGAGGCTTATAAGCTAAGTTAACCTATTTTGACTTACCATATCATCATTCTACCCCTCTAAACCCCGGAGCTGTTTTCTCGCTGAAGCTGATCACTATCATTATCACTATCATTATCCAGTCACTGTTTGTGTAAATACAACAAACTGGGAATATCATTGTTAGTAAATAAAGCTGTATGTCAAGTTTTATACTACATCGTTTGTTAAATTCCAAGTGTATTCAGTCTTACCTGTTTAAATAAACTGATAGATAGAATTACATTTGGTGGGGGCTCAAATAATAATGATAATAATTCTTTAATTATTCATAATAACACCGGGAGAAGGTAGATGACGGAGGAATCACTTGCCCTGTCTAATAATTCATTAAGTATAATGCTATAGACATCTAAAATTCCTTTTCTTCTCTTGTGGGTACCAAGTTCAGCTAATGTTAATGTACTTAACGAGCCAATATGGCTGTTTTCTTGGATATCCAGGACTTTGTCTGAGAGCAACATAGCTCAGGTTTTAGTTCGGTTAATCTGGTGGAAGAAATGTGTTGAGAGGAACATCCCTACTCAACAACATTATAAACATTTAAACCACCCGTCACGTCACAAATGTGATCGCCTGCACTGGCGGCATGGCAATGGATGATTAGGAAGGTAGCCCTGATAACTTTAAAGAGATGATACCGATGATTACAAAGACAATGATGACTTTAAAGATGATAATGATGATAAGATGATGATACTTATTATTATTAAATTAAAAATGATAATAATTATCTTGTTGGTGATGATAATAATAAATGACTATAAAAATAATAATAAAATGCAGTGTAGATTAACCAAATACATAAAGTGTAGATAAAGAAGGCAGGGGCCGACCAGCACGAAGATGGGCACAGTATATAAGTGATTCCTTGAATGTGAAAGTACAGGAGGCGGAGAGCTGGCGAGAGACGGAGTTTTTTTTTTCAGCAGACAGTAATGAAAGTCACCTTCTGTAAAGGACCTGCTACGTGATGATGATGATGATGATGATGTAGATTACCTAAGAAACATATGCTAGCCACACTTAAACAAGACTCCTTGGTTATTATGACCCAAGCCAAATAATGTATCTGACGTCATACAACAACCTGCATAGACCGTGCTCCCAAACAATACATACAGCCGGGAGTTCCAAGACGCTATTTCAAAATGTCAAACAACGCCACAAACAGCTGCTCGGGTTGCCATTCTCACAAATCAAAGACTGATAGCCTGAGAGGCAAAGATTATAGTTGAGCAATAGGATCTGCTCCGAGACGGTTACCAGAGAAAAATTTTCCTGAGAGCATATCACATGATTGCCATATGCCAAATGGAAAGACATGCAGAAGAATGGGTCATTATTTGCTAGGCTATTTCGGTTTTGTCTCACATCTAACAAAAGTAGACAGCTCCGTTTAGCA
>CAJHNH020001224.1:1239001-1254001 GCA_905116865.2 Candidula unifasciata | reverse complement strand
AAATATAGGTCTAGCCCTATATTCCTTATATGCCCCATACGCCTAAAGGCGTGGAAAAGGGTCCTTTACTTTTTTTACTTATCGTAGATCAAAAGCTGTAACAAGTCATGATCGTCTTCATAAATTACCGACTGACTTACTGATGACTGTCACTAAGATAACTATGATGCCGATGATTCAGTCTATTTACACATCCATCCATCTGTTCACTCATTTATCCATCCATCCCTTCGTCCATTCAGTCATTCATCACTTATCGATAATGCATTCCACTTTTCAATCCATCCATTTATCTATTCATCCCGGCTCTCTCGCGTGGTTGGTTAAACCTGACTTTCGCGGCGGCCGGGTGACGGGGGTAGGCAGAAAAACCACATTTCTCCCAGATTTACGGTACCTATCATGGAATCGAGGCCGAAGGGTTGCGATATCAATGGCACCGAGCTAGAGGGTTAATTACTCATGGTTCCTGGATACTTAAAAAAAATATACTCATTCACTCAGCCATACATTCACCAGTCCATTCATCCATCAAATAATTCGTTAATTCGTTGAATCAATTATTTATTCATCCAGCCACATCTACACATCTAATAATGCTTCCAACTATCCATCTATCTCTCCACTCATAAATCATAATATACATTCATCCAACTACTTGATCATCCATTCGTCCATCCTTCCAATTATCAATAAACAAATCCATCAATTAAATCATGCACTCAATCCATCTCTGCGTCGAACCATTTAACTATCCATCTCCTCACCTATCTAATCAGCCATACATTAATTCATTTAACAACCCACCTGTCGCTTCATTTATGAATTTCATCTATACATTTCAATATGCAAATTATTACATGAACATAACATGCTTTAACCATTAAATATAACTGCTGTGCGAAAGATAAGTGTTTGGAAGGGCAGAATGTAAGACGGGACTGAGTGCCTAATTTGTGGTTCTTAAAAAATATAGTGCGTTCGTTCGTTTGTTCCATTCACTTATTCTCCTGCAATGACACTTAAAAGGACGACTGGCATGCTGTGGGATTATTTACAGCTTGCCATTTGGTGTTAACATATTCCTTAATCAGTCGATTTTTACACAAAGGGGGGAAGGGGGGAGGCTGTGTGGTCTCAGGGCATGGTGTCAGTCTCGAGTGCTAGAGGTTCCGGGTTCAATCCCCGGTATGGGCTTGGATTTCTTCACGTGGACATGAACTTCTAGTAATTCCCCCGGTCTCTGGGTAGTGAGATCGGACGCCCGTGTGCACTGTTGCGTACGAAAAAAAAAAGAAGAAGAAGCAGTAGCAGCAGCAGAAGCAGCAGAAGCAGCAACAGAAGAAGAAGAAGAAGAAGAAGAAGAAGAAGAAGAAGAAGAAAGAAAACGAAGAAGAAGAAGAAAAGAAGAAGAAGAACTAGTAGTAGCAGCAGCAGCAAAAGTAATAGTAGTTGTTGTAGTAGTAGCAGAAGTAGTAGTAGTGGTGGTGATGGTGGTATCAGTGGTAGTGATATTGGTGGTAGTAGTAGTGGAAGTTGTGGTGATGGTGGTAGTGGTAGTGGTAGTAGTAGTTTGTTCATTCGTTCGATTGATATGTCTATGTGTCTATCTCGTCGGTCAGGATCTCAATCAACGTGTGTGTGTGTGTTTATATGTGTGTATGTATGTGTATGTATATTGTTTTTTGTTTTGTTTTAGTATCCAGAAGCCATGAGTTGTTAACCCTTAGGCTCGGTATTTTGGATATCGCAACCTTTCGGCCTTGATTTCATTGTAAATACCGTAAATCTGGGAGAAATGTGGCTTTCCTGCCTACCCCCGGGATTGAACACGGACCACAAGGAGTTCGTCACCCGGTCTCCGCGCAATCCGGTTTAGCCAACTACGCTAGAGAGCCGGGCGTGTATATATATATATATATATATATATATATATATATATATATATATATATATATATATATATATATTTACCTGCCTGTGCGTATGAATTTATCCATCTACATAATCTGAGACAGCGAGAGAAAGGAGAAACAACGACGAAGTGAGACAGCGCGACTGAAGCAGTAATATAAATAGAGCAAGACAGAGAAAGAGAGAGAGAGAGAGAGCGACAGAGAAAGAGAGACAGAGAGACAGAGAGAATAGACAGAGAGAGACAGAGAGAGAGAGACAGAGAAAGAGAGACAGAGAGAGAGACAGAGAGAGAGACAGAGAGAGACAGAGAGACAGAGACAGAGAGAGGAACAGAGACAGAGAGAAGAGACACAGAGAGAGACAGAAAGAGACAGAGACAGAGAGACAGAGAGAGAGGCAGAGAGAAGAGACAGAGAGAGAGAGACAGAGAGAGAGACAGAGAGAGACAGAGAGAGAGACAGAGAGAGAGAGAGACAGAGAGAGAGAGACAGAGAGAAGAGACAGAGAGAGACATAAAGAGGGAGAGAGACAGAGAGAGAGACAGAGAGAGATACAGGGAGACAGAGAGAAGAGACAGAGAGAGAGACAGAGACGGGGAGAAACAGAGAGAGAGACAGAAAGAGAGAGACGTAGAGAGCAAACGCAAATATCACAGTCAAGATCTCTGTTACTAAACCTGTCCCTTTTATTTGTATTTTTATAAGTATCGTTTGCCTAGCCAAAACCACTATCGCTATTTATTTTCTCTACCACTAATCAGAGCAAGCCATCTTGGAGGAAAAGTGCCCGCAATTCTTCCCAGCAATAAATAGAAATCAAAATAGGGCATCATTTCAACCAGGCTTATAAGGAGCGTCTTGACCTATATTCTTCAGGACGCGTTTTCTTGCTCAAAGGAAACAGAAAGGTTCTGTGAGCAAGATCTGAAACAAACAAAGCCTGTAATTGTTGCGTATGATATTTATCTATATTTTATAAATAGTTTTTTTTTTTTAAAGACGGTCTTTTAATTATTGTTTGTGCAGTTCTCTTTCTTCACTAACCGGGATTTTTATCTGTCATAAATGGTTACACTGTAGTGAATGTAGCAGACAGGAAGGATGTGGGGAAATGGGGGGAGGGGGGTGTTAGTGATTGCTCATGGTGGGGGAGGGGGGTGGGAGTGGCGGGGGTGATATAAGGGATTGCTCAAGGGGGGAGGAGGAGCGAGACAGAATTAAAGATATTCTTTTTCTTTTTAGCATTCCTCGGCTATAAACTCTGGTGGAAAGTTCTGGTTGTTCATTCACTTCTGGACTTTGTTCTCTTTCCAGAACTTGAATTTTGCTGGCGCATCCGTTTGAGAGAACTGGCTTATTCGTAAGCAGACTGTTGGTTACTATCCATCACGTAGACGCAGTATCACTCTGAAGAAAGCATTCCCAAATAGTAGCCTTCTACGACATGTCTGTTACGCGGTACTTTGTCCCCCTCCCCACCCCTCTCCCCCCCCCCCCACCTTTCTTTTAAAATCGGGCCCTGAAACCCACACGGGAAGACGGATATTGATGAAGGTTTTAACTGAATCAACGAAAAAATTAATTTAAAAACTACTACTGATAATGATTATGAGGATGATGATGATGATGATGATGATGATGATGCTACTACTGCTGCTGCTGCTGCTGCTGCTGCTGCTGCTGCTACTACTACTACTACAACTACTACTACTATTACTACTACTACTTCTGCAGCTGCAGGTACTTCTAAGCACATTACTAGTTCTTCTTTATCCTACTGTCTCTTCTTTTTCTTCTTCTTCTTCTTCTTCGTTTTCTTCTTTTTCTTCTTCTTCTTCTTCTTCTTCTTCTTCTTCTTCTTCTTCTTCTTCTTCTTCTTCTTCTTCTTCTTCTTCTTCTTCTTCTTCTTCTTCTTCTTCTTCTTCTTCTTCTTCTTCTTCTTCTTCCTCGTTTTCTTCTTCTTCTCCCTTTTCTTTTAATTCTTTTTTGTCCTAGTTGTATCACAATATATGCACCGTCGTTACTCCGTTCCCAGATTACAAATGACTATACACTTCGCAGTAACTATATCAGACAACCGATCTTCTCACTTGCCTCATTTCATACACAAACCTCTTACAGCCATTTAGAAATGTATGTCAGTAGCATACCACTGACACCATTCTGCTCACAACGCCAAACAGGCAGTGTCATGCATGCAATGGAACACTCAACGTCTGGCCCCATCCTGCTGCTTACTTCCCGGTACTGATGTGCGGGAGATTACCTACCAGGCCACTGATTGCGATCCTATCCGTTCCAGTTTTCTGAATTAAGCTCGGTTTAAAGTCCAGAGACAACTGGATATAATATGTTTATCCGTCAATCCCGTGTGATGAGGGATTCAGACAGGGATATTCAAATAGTGGCCACAGGGCCAACGTTGGCCTGCAGATGCCAAGTTAGTGATCCGCGGATCATTGGCAGTTCTGTTTACTTATGATATTTCTTTGCCTGAGCCCTCTGGCCGGCGACGCTCCCTTTTTTGTTTTCATTTTTTGTTCCAAAGTTAACTAAGGGTACTTTTCTTTAACTGCAACCCCATTTCGGGGACTCAGAAATGTCGTTGGGAAATTCTGGTAAAGTCCACAGTGTTATGGAGGGGAGGGGGAGGGGGTTGGTTAGGGTTGGTGGGTGTTTATTTCACACCTTAACACCCCTATACTACTGGACTTTTCCACGAAATCTTGGATTCCCCGAGATGAGTTGAGTTAAAAGAAAGTCAAGTTAGTTGAGTAGTCCTAAATTAGGTTAAATAACGAATCCTTTTAACACTTGATGGGTTGGCTTAATTTTGAACCGAGTTACGAACCAACATAATAACATTCGGACCATTTCCATAAGCACTCTGGTCCTGTCTTTAGCAGTCAGAACAGAGTTCCAATTCCGCTGGTACCAGTTTGATTATAAGTATAGTTGTGATGCAGACCACATGATTTTTGCATTGTTTGCTTAATGTGCCAGTTGTATATAAAAAGACACTTAACATTATCTATTTAATTGACTATGATCAAACATAAAACATCAGAAAACGAGCATTGAAATGTTATATCGAGCCTATTCTTTTGTATGGTAGTGAATCTTGGAATGTGAGCAAAAGAGTTAGGAAGAGTCTGGAGGCAACTGAGATGTGATTTTTTAGAAGAATATTAGGAATACATTGGACTGACGGAATAACCAACACTGGAAATGGCTAATGAAAGTAGAACATTATATACAACAATGAGCAGGAGACAAGCATAGTTCTTTGGTAGAGAAAAGGAGCACTAGAAAATATATCGTGATGACTGGAAATATCACTGGTAGAAGAGGCAGAGGCAGACCAAGAGAAAGGATGTTGGATGGCTTAAGACAGTGGCAAGGAGGAATATCATCAGTAGAACTGATCCAGAACACTTAAAAAGAGCTCAGTGGCGACGCGTGAACACCTACGCCTGCTGGCAAGGCACTTGATGGTGATAATAAAACGCCCATAGGGAGTTGCATAAACGTTATTAGGTCAAACAATGCACGTTCTTGACTAGTCTTAATTTTTTTCTAATCTTGAGGGCCATTTTCATGACTTTGGTCCATCGGCAAAAAGAAAGGACCTTTTTCAAGCTAGTGCATAGCACATAGTTCTAGACTCACATAATTCTAGACTCATATATCTGTGGACAAGACAACGCTGGATGTTTGATGCGGTCAAGATCACATTGACCGACTTTACTTCCTAGGGTATTACCATCAAGGGCCTATCCGCCGTGGTTTTCAACCTTTTTAGGTGGCGCCCTCACGAATTTTATGGCGACACCTCGATTCCCATCCCAGACTGACTGTACACACACAAAATGTGATTAAAAATGTGTTTCAGACAGAACAATCCCAAGCACTATGAACGAGAATTTGGAGGAAAGTGTCCACATTAATCAAAGCATAAAATAACAACGTCTTTGGCATTTGTGTTGAGCTGAGCTGAGGGGAGTCAAGAATTGACATCACAGATTCGAAGAATTCCCATGCGTGCTCCGTCCTCCTCTTCAGCAGCCAACGCAGAGTTTCAATAATGATGGTACCGGTCACAATCTGGTTATATATCCTTCTTGCCTTTCCTTTGACTGTAGTGAGCCGGTCAGCTCCTCTGGTTACACCCAGGTGCCTCATTCTCTCCAGGACATAATAATCTTTGGCTTTTAGTTTTATATGAGCTTTTAAAACTAGTTTTTTTTTTTTTTTTTTTTACTGAGAAAAAAAAATATTATAGTATAACAGATTACAACAAGCACACATGCACTCAGTGTCAAAATTGCCGACGCCCCCTTTAAACGTTCCTGCACCCACCGGTTGAAAATCTGTGTATTAGTCTGTGACACAAAAATGCAAGAGCCGAGACATCCGTTCGGATGAGGATCACCAGGGGACAGGTCCCAGAAACCCGGTTCAACCCACAGGTTGGGTTATATTAGGTAACTGACAATAGCCAGAGTGGGGCCTTAAAACAACAACAAACTGTGTCCGACATTGAAAAATAATAAAGTGTGAAGGCTAGAAAAGGGTCCGTTATTGCTACTTTTTCGCCCACGAAACCAAATTTCACAATTTTCAAATGTACCTATACATTTCGTATTGAACAATGATTAAACGTAAAGCTTACCTGTATTGACGGGTGATGATGTAGCTTTAAAGACAGCGCCAAAGAAAGTTATCCATACATACACAAGAACCTTCTCGAATGATACAGAAAGCAACATCTTCTCTGGTGATTTATTCTGCTGAATGATTCCAGTTCTTCAGGGGAAATCAATCCAAGTGTCTCTCAGTGTCAATTGTCGGTAAGTCTCAGAAAACAGTCATCTCTTGAAGATTGTAAATTGCAATCAGCACACACCCTTTGGTGAATCTAGAATACAGGGATGACAAATAGTTGATTAGTGTCATGTTGACTAATTAACAACATCAGCAGAAGAACATTATCCATATACATAATAGAAAATTAACGAACTGGCGGTCTGTCTTACGCAGGCAATTGTTTCTCTTTTGTTACTACTGCTGCCGTAAACGATGACAACGATTTTAATGGAGGAATGTTAGTTCTGGCACAACTGGTGGCTGCCTTATGTATTTAATGTGAGTACCAGCTGTTGGTTGTGCCAGAGAAACTTTACTTCTAGCTTTTCACGTAGGTCACTGGCCTGTGGGGTCTTCGCTGGAACAGGAGCCTGGTCATTATCGTGTGACCCTTTTGCCATAAAGTCGAAGCTGTGACTCTTGACTAAGAAAATTATCGAAAATCTGAGGAAGAAAAGTTGTGTTCCGTCGTCTGTGCTGTATTCAGCTGAACGTGATTTATTAAGTTCTTAAGGAGAAACGACTCCAAATGATTTACATTGATGATTTTCCTGTAAGATTCAGAAAACAGTGGCCTTTTTGTGTATTCCCTCTCGACTACAACCTGAAGAAAAAAATCCAATGACTCAAAGAGTCCTTTTTCGAATTTCAAGCTGATAAAAACTAATCCAAAACAACAGAAAGCAATATTTATGGGAACTATGGTGGGGGTCATTGTGACGTAGCGGCTAGACGCTTCCCTGCAGATCGGAAGGTTGTGGGTTCGCGCCCTGGCAGAGCCGGACTTTTTTCCTTAAAAAAATGACATTGGCTTCCAGGTCGACCCAGGCTTAAGTGGGTACTGCAGTCCCGGAAGGTTAAGGTGGTCAGCGAGATGCTTGTGCCGATTGGTCCATAAAATATTGGTCTAGCCCTATATGCCCTATACGCCTAAAAACGTGGAAAAGGGTTCTTTTACTTTACTTTTAGAACATTTATTTATTAAACTGTAGCATTTGAAGCAAATTACCCACATATACAGCACGAAACTTCTTGAATGCAGCCAAATGCGAAATCTTCTTCTGCTGCGTGTGATTAATTGAGGTTTTGGGAAAGAAAAGTACACGCCAATAGCGAATCAAGCATATCGTGCGTGATTCATATTTCCAAAGACTAGCCAGTACTTGATGATCAACTAATGGTCAACTTTAGGCCAGGCCCTTTACCCCGCTCCCCCCCCCCCCAACCCCTCCCTCTTTTCTTTACCAGGATATTGCCTGGCAACCATTGAGCAGGGGCGACCTAAGAGCATGGGTAATGATAAAAAGTTTCGTATAGCTTTGCACTCGAGCCTAAGACGTGTGTCAGCAGGCAAAGGTCTAGCCACAGCGCAATAACAGTTTAACTTCTTCATTCCGTTCTCTAATTTTGGAAGACTTTCTGGTCAAATTCACCATCGCCATGGGCTGTGATGTCCATGTCTGCCTATCATCTGGAAAGACAGAAAAGGGCCAGCCAATCAGCAAGGACTGTGGAGATGCTCTTACAAACGACAGTCGCCTCTTAAAGATCGTAATGCTGTAGTTAGCATACGCCCTCTGGTGTGAGTCTACAGTGCACGGGTGAGAAATAACTAATTACTGATATTCTTACTAATTAACGATATCGGCATATTTTCCGAACATGCAGTCACTAGCACGGTCAGGACGAAGACATTAGGAAAGGCCATGATCAAGATACTTTTGCGTTCAGGTTGTAGTCAATTCTGGCTTGTTAATGAGGTTTCTGAGAGTTGCGTGACTCAGGAGTGAAAGTAAAGGGCGTGTGTGTGTGAGTGTGTGTGTGGGGGTGTGTGTGTTTGTGTGGTGAATAGATGAGGGGCGAGGGTGATGAGGGTAAGACAGAAAGAGAAGATGAGACAAAGACCGAGACAGGAGGAAAGAGGCATGTTTAGAGGGACCGATGACACAGTTAAGATACCCAATGCTATTGCCGTTCCTGCTGTGACCATGTCTGGCTCATTAACGAAACTCTGTAAGCTGCCTACCTCAGGAAGAAAAGTAGAGGGCATGTGTGAAAGAGATGTGGGAAATGGGGGGGGGGGGGGGGGGGGTGAGAGAAAGACATAAAAGGAAGTGAAAAAAAAAAACGACGCGGGAGGAAAGATATGCACAGTTAGAGGGAACCGAAGGCACAGTCAAGATCATCATCATCAAGTGCCTTGCCGACTGGCGTGGGCGACCATACCTCTCCACAATCAGCGATCCGCAACTATGTGTATCAGTTCGTGTGGCCTCCCTCTCCCCCTCCCCACATCCTTAAAAAAATCTTGTCGCACCGTCTTCCATTATCTCTATTTCCAGAGATTTCTAGTAGACACATGTTCCAATTTCACTCTTCTCCCAACATGACCAAACAATTATGTCTGTCTCTTTCTGGTGTTTGTGATAAATTGTCTCAGAGTCCCCGCCTCTTTCAAAACATCTGGGTTACTCTTATTTTTTGCCGTCCAATGAATTATAGAGATTCTTTTATAAAACCACATCTCCGAGGCCTCAATAAATTGTTCAGCTTGTTTTTTTAATTGTCCAGGATTCACAGCCGAATGTTAAAATTGCCTCTTTTTAGTATGCAAGAATTTTCTTCCTACAAATGCCCCTTCATGCCATGATATCAAAGTCTTCAACATCTTGTCTTCCCTATGACTCCTTTTTTTTTTTTTTAATGCTTGTGTTTATTCGACGGATCAACATCGTGGCTTCTTTCTACTTTCAATTCAAGTCTGGGTCTAAAGAATTTTAGCGCAGTGCACGAACTCAGTAGCACCGGCACGGATCCGTAGATTTTTTTTTCCCGGGCAGCGCCGTTAGGCTACTCTTTTCGAACCCAACTGCCAATGAATGTTTTACGTGCGCAAGAATACACACGGGGGTCAGATCTTACTACCCAGAGACCAATGGAAATTGCTAGAAGTCCACGTGAAAAAAAAATCCCACCCTTCATAGGGGCTTGAAGCCGGACCTCCAGCACTCAAGAAGGACACCATACCTTGAGACCACTTAGCCCTCTGTTTTTTTCGTCTGTCACGGTAAAGTTTTTCTCTTTTTATGAAGTACCCAAAGACACAATTGAAGAACTAGGAACAATACTAGGTACAGTATCAGTGAATGATCTCATAAAAACATCAAAGAATCAATTGGTTTGGTCATCTGGTCAGAATGTAACAAAATCAACCAGCATCTAGAGTGTACTACATGAGAACTGCATGCTACAGGTAAAGAGGCCGACCAAGAAAGAAATGTGTGGAAGAAGTTAAAGAGACACCATGGAAATGCTTTATGGCATTATCCCAAGCTATGCAACAAGAAAACTTCACAGACATTCTCTCGGCGACGCTATGCGGCATAAGCAGTATGACAAATGATAGAGAAAAAGAATGGTAAGGTCTGAAACAGTTAGACATAAACACTAAGTATTATTTAAGGCGCAAAGTATAAAGAAAGAAGAAATATTCGTGGAATTGAATGATATTAATATTATTGCATAGCCCATACTAGCCGCCACTTTGCAAAATGTACTTCAAGCAGCACAGGAAGGAAGTGTATACGCCAGGAAAATATATCCATGTAAATCCCACCATGAACACTTCAGATACACACGTGGGAAACTCGTTGAAATTTACTGGTAAACTTAAATTACTCTGCCCTTGTGACAGCCATTTTGCGTCAGCAAAAACTGTGTACGTGATATCGGCAACGTCACATGTAATTCACTAATTTAAGATGTCTCTAGTTACAACCTTCTGCTACCAGTGCCAGACATGTAGCGACTTACGACAGGAGTTTAGTGTCGGTTTACTATTCTTCCTTGGCTCTCTATATAGGGCTCTGTCCTTCCTATGCCGCAATTGGCCTGAGAGCTTGCAGGCAGTGGGATCAAGGTTCCAGATTCACTATCATCACAGTTCATTTAATGTTGCCTTGTTGGCAATCGTTATATTGGTCAGAAACGTTGTTTGCCCATTATTGTAATACAGCGGCGGTAAACCTGTTAGTTTTTCTTTTCCTTTAACACCTGCATAACTGGTCACTCACGCATGCACGCATGCGCGCGCACACACACAAACACACATACACACACGGCATAGACTATAGGAAAAAGACCCACGCAACACTGCGAACGACACCAGGTTAGTGAAGCAGTTATGGGTACCTCATTTGTATTTTCTTTGTCCCCGTGTGTGGTCCGGGGCCCCATTTGGGGGATAGAGAAGAATAGACCCCTGCCCCCTGACAAGCATGTTTTTGGAAGCGACTAATTAGGGGTGTTTCATTGGAAGTTGGCCTGTATCTAACGCGTTGGCCAGGAACCAAACAATCTGCAAGTTAAGCCAGATCTGTAAAACGGGTTCACACGTGAGAACCAGGTCCTGGAACAAAGTCATAGTCTAGATTTGGACGAACAGCCATGTCTTTCTGTCGGGGTTTACAGCCGATGAACGCAAACAACAATAACATATCTTCTTTGGAGATGGAAGGGGCTGCATGGTCTCTGGGTAGTGAGGTCGGACGCACGTGTGCATTATTGCGCACGTAAAAAATCCCTTGGCAGTTGGAAATCCAAAAGAGTAGCCCAACGGCGCTCCTCGGGCAAATATTTGTAGTTAGAAATCTACCCAAAGTATTTCAGGAACCTCGCTGGTGCTACAGAACCTGTGCACTGTGTTGTGCTTCTCCAGACTCAGACTTGAGTTAGAAGAAGAAAGGAGCACTTATGGATTACTACCCGTTTGCCATGATGTTGATCCGTTGTTCAAACCTCAAACCTTTGGCGATGGAAAGGGGCATCTTCGGTTTGCCATACTGGTTTACCATTCGGATAAGAAACGTTTGCTATCTTGCAGTGGTCAAATCTTAAGGTAGGAGCCCAGACAAAAAAAATGGAAGGAAGTAAAGAAGGACATATTTTTTTAAAGTCACGAACCATCCCACGAACCATGATGACGTTCTACCCCCCAAGGACATCAGAGCAAGCAATAAACACCACGCGACACAAAGTGACACCATTCGGATGAGGATCACCCGGGGTCAGGTATCAGAAACCCTGTTCAACCCATAGATTAGATTATACCAGGGTGGGGCGTTAAAACAACAACAAAACTGCGTCCGACATTGGGATGTCATCAAAACTCGTGCTACTCATTTCTATGCTGGGTTGACCTGGGAGCCACGATCATAAATTCTTTCGATACCAGAATGTTTTCCAGAAGGTTTTGAGGAAGATGTCAAAATGAAGAAAAAATCATTATTTTAAAGAACATTCATAAATGCACTACCTTCAGAATGGCAGTATACATACTGGCAGTGACCATAGGAAAAGCCAGATTTCTTAAACATGCTCTGACCAAATATTCAAAGTGAGAAAACACATTATGCTATGGAGGGAAATCAAGGGATAGAGTCTTTCATAGATCAGACTTGACTTTGGATTTAAAGAGTTGATAATAATAAAAATTCCACCTGAATGCAGATTGGAACCTAATACATTGAAGCCAGTAAGCAAGAGTCTGGTCACGAGCTTTCCTCTCTGCGAAGGATGTACTGTATTTGGAACAAGTCTCTTTTACTTCACCGCTAAGATTTAGATCAGGAAGAATCCTCATAAGCCAATAAAACCAACAGTTCATCCAGTTGTCCCTGATGGTAGATTAGTTTGTAAACACTTGAGAGACACAAGAGAAAGGATGTTGGTGATAGATGTTAATGATACTGTTATCCTTGAATCACGTGTGTCCACAACGCTTCAGAGAACTTAACCGGCCGTTGATATCATCTCTCTATGGTACAATGGTAGGTAGGTAGGTGCTTTGCTAGAGAAACAATCGTCACGTTCAGCCAGCGTCTCCTCCCTTCGGGGGAGCTTTAGGTTATAATTGTGACAAGTTATGAGCGATTTTTTTTAAAGTATCCAGAAGCCATGAGTTGTTAACCTTTAGGCTTGGCATTATGGATATCGCAACCCTTCGGCATTGATTACATTATAAGCCGTAAATCTGGAAGAAATGTGGCTTTTCTGCCTACCCCTGGGTGTGAACCTGGACCCCATGGAGTTCGTCACAAGGTTGCCGCGAAGTCAGGTTTAGCCAACTACGCTAGCCAGCCGGGCTTGTGCGAGATGTAAATTGGCTCTTGCCTCCAAGAGCCCTAAAAAGGACTCATTCGTTATTGATGCGATCAAAGGAGATCGACACAAATACTTTCCCAACCAGTGACCAAGTCGTCCACCGGCCAGCCAATGGGTGACCCGGTGGCTTATGTAGTACACTGTGAAGTATGGTCGCAAATAACTATGACTACGGTCGCTTCCAACAAGCAACTTTATAGTGTCCAGTAATGAGGGGATGACTAAAGAGCTGATTGCTTGAAATGCGTTATGTAACCCAAAAATTGTACTAGAAAGCTCAACGAAAGGGATGGAAAAGACGTAGACAAACACAACCCAACGTTTCGACAAAAGAATCCGCTTCAATATGGATTTGAACCCTAGACCTTCAGGCCAGCAAGAAAATATCTACCCACTGTCCGGCATAATTTAATTATGCTAATCAAGCACATGATTATTCACATACCTCTGCTTTAACAGATAACAGCCGATGGGGCCAAAAATCAGTCTTTCTGTGGCATTTTCAGGCTCCAGTTATAGGCTGTTCTTCCTTTAGCAAATAGGAGTCGCCGTGGTGTTGGCAGCTAGACGCCCGCCTGCGGATCGCAAGGTCGTGGGTTCGCGTCCTGACGGAGCCGGACTTTTCTCAAAAATAACCTTGACTCCCAGGTCGACCCAGCCTTGAGTGGGTACCAGGTGCAGTCCTGTGAAGTAAAGGCGGCCGGTGTGACGCTTACCACATCAGCCACCAAGTGACGACTGGTCTTTAAAACTATGAGGTCTAGTCCTTTATTCCCAATACGCCTAAAGGCGTGGAAAAGGGACTTTTACTTTACCTAACCAATAACAAAAACAAATCCTTTCCCTTGTTAGTTCCGGTGCCCTATTGAAGAAAAAAACAAGAATAGACCCACTGCCTACCCTAAAGCATGTCGTAAGAGTCAACTAACTGGGAGCTTACTTCAAAGTCGGGAGGCATCTGCCTGACAGGCAAGGAGCCAACAGATCTGTCAAACGGATGCACACATAACACAGGTTCTGCAACAAGACTGCAGTCCAGAAATGGACGAACAACGAGAACTTTCCACCGGAGTTTACGCGAAGAAGAAGAAGAAAAACAAATTGGCCTAAATGCGGATTAAAACCCGATATCTTTAGGCCGACAGGAAAGCATCCGTCCACTGCGCCACAGATGCTCCCAATAACTCGGAACTCTGATGGCTTTACGGCTGAGAAGTTAATGAATGCGTTTAATATTTCATTAACCTCAATTACCATATTTTAATTTCCGCGGCGGACGGTTGGGTTATTTTCTTTTATTTCGCCCTATCTCTGGAATTACGAGATTTCATGGGTAGTTCCCGGGAAAGTCCAATATTACATGGGTGTTAGGGTTTGAAATGAACTCCCACTAACACTAATCCTAAACCTACCCCCCGCCCCCTCTATAAAAATAGTGAACTTTCTTTGGAATTTCCCCCCCCCCCCCCCCCAACGAAATCTCGAACTTCCCGAGATAGTGTGAAATAAAAGAAAAACAACCGTATGGTTTAATAACCGATCTCGGGTATTTCAGAGGTACAAGAGTCAAACCGTAGAAGAGACTGAGGCCCCGCCATGTGATATTCCAAAAACAACAGTGGTACAGTGCAGCCAACCTCCACTGTAGAGACGACACATGGTTGAAAAGACCAACACAATTTATTTACACTATAAAACACACGATTGCACATTTACCTTTACATAAATATGTGCACAACGAGCCGACAGCAGAAACAGTAAATCTGGCACCTGGAGGATATTTTCACAAACATCCACATCCAAATGTCCCTGTAAATAACGCTCCTGATACTGGTCGATGTTATTCTGACCCAGCTATTGGCCAAGCAACTGGCGGCTTCAGGACGAGAGAGTGCAGACACATTCAACGAGCGAGGCTGGCTCGCTTGAAGCCCATTGATAGATATAAATGTGCGGTACGTCACTCGAGAGACAACCCCGTGTTTGTGTGTTATTTCTCAAACGCTGGTCAGTTCACGAAGCTAAGAAGTGGATTATTTTATTACGCGAGTTAAAG
>CAJHNH020001224.1:1189001-1234001 GCA_905116865.2 Candidula unifasciata | reverse complement strand
AAAATAGTAGCCGTTATGGTACGTAGTAACGTGACGTTCGAACGGCGTGACGTTCGGATGAGTGAGTGACATTCAACCCTACCAGGACCGCACAACGGGCGATAAAACACCCTTGACACAAAATGCTACTATTCCTATTCAGATGAGAATCACCCGGGTTCAAATACCACAGACCCCGATCAGCAGTTGTGGGGGTTTTGAAATAATAAAATAATTGTGTCCTATGTTTGGGGCGAGGAAGTTCGAATGAAACTGAAACTGATAATAATTCGTTGGGTTTCGCTCACAAGTACGGTTTACAATATAAACACTTCATAATTTTGACATCAAAAATTGCCTTGTTATCTGTAAAGCATAAATGCCCAAAATCTGATCTTGGTGGCATATCAAGAAATGGCGCAGAAATAAACGATTTTTTTTTTAAAAATTGCATTGTGTACTCCTGTATTACAAAACGCCCTCTGAAACAAATCAAGTATTTCAAATACTTAGGACGCATAATATCATCAGCTAGCAAAACAGAAGATGAGATTGACGACAGATGTAACAAAGCAGACGAATTCATTGGGCAGATGGCACCAATGCTAAAAAAAAAAAAAAAATCATGTATTAGTTGGGGCCACAAGAGCACTCTATGACAGTCTTCTTGCCAGTCTTGTTTATCAGTTCCACAACTGGACAGTGACAGAAAACGATAAAAGAAAAATTACGGCAAGTGAAATAGAGATATCTAGAGGGCTCTCTACGAGAAATGGAAACGGAGGGAAGGGGGGGGGGTAGCAGCAGTACTGGATTTCATTAAAAGGTAACAGGTTAAATGGTTTGGCCATATAACGCGGATGTCAGCAGACAGTATACCACAGAAAGCAGTGATGTACAGTCCGGGGAAGCGAAGAAGAGGTCGACCATGCAAGCTATGGACAGAGGAAATTACAGTCCATGGGAATCCCAATTTACGAAGACCACAAAGGACTTCTTTCTCGTAAATCATACTTCACCTTGTCATTGCAAGGTACAACAGCAACAGAGTGGAGTGAGATGGCTTGTGTTTTCGTTTACAAAATTTGTATGGATATATTCTCTTTATTTATATTTATGTGTGTGTGTCTGTGTGTGTGTGTTTATATATATACATATATATTTGTGTACATGTGTGTATACACATACATACACCGACATATATGTATATATCTGTGTATATATATATATATATATATATCTGGATACTAGACTGACATCAGACGATTTTCTGGAAAGGAAGAACATGGGTCTGTATTACATTGGTTAGCAACATTTTTTTGATTTGTTATTAAGACGTTTTGAAAATCAGTTTCTATGGATAATCTCCTTAGGCCTACATCACCCTAGGATTATGTATTACACAGTTAATGGTGTTTACAAGTGATGTAACTTAGCAAGGGGGTGGAAAGTAAGGGAATGTACAGTAAAAAATATCTGGGCTATCCTCCGAATAACGGGCACAAAAGATGGAGGCCGAGGGTATCCCCAAGCCGCTGACGCGGCGGGGATTGGGGCTAAACTAGATATCTTGGACTCACGAGCAAAGCTGCAGGAGATTTTAGAAGCTGCTGCTCGTGAGTCATAGCCATCTAGTTTAGCCCCAATCCACGCCGCGTGAGCGGCGTTTGGGATACACTCGGCGGTGACGGTAGTCGGGGGAAAACCGCAAATTAGGTGGCCGGGAGGGCACAATTGACACGTGACTGAGGCTCTGTTAGGTTTTTTGTGGACGCCATCTTTTGTCCTTGAGAAAGAGAATTGGGGCTTTTGGGATGAAATGCCATAGAAAGATTCTCAGAATATCTTGGACAAAGAAGATGAGAAATATTGACCTCTTAAAAGATCTGAACATCAAGAAAGATTGGCTAAAAAACACCATCCTTTCTAGAAAGCTGAAATATTTTGGTCATATCAAGCGCCACGACGAATTGGAAAAAATTATAGCAGAAGGAATGGTACCAGGAAGGAGCGGCAGGGGCCGACCGACACGAAGATGGGCACAGGATATAAGTGACTCCTTGAGTTCATGAGGCGGGAGAACTGGCAAGAGACCGAGTTTCTTTCAGGCAGACTGTGATGAGAGCGACGTTCTGTAAAGGACTTCTTACATGCTGATGATGATGATGATTCGGAGGATAGCAAATATCTGAACAATTACGCTACGCCGCCGTTGTGTAGCGGCTAGCCGCTCGTCAGTGGATCTGAAGGCCGTGAGTACAGGCACGTAGCAAAAATTCACCAAGTAAAACCATAAACAACCAATAAACGTTGGGGTTCGATTTACGGTGTTCTGTAAAAAAAAAAGGACATGCAACTAAAAAATCTGAATACTGTGAATGAACTGATCCGTTTTTTTTTTTTTTTAGTACATTATTTACTGCTGACCTATTCCAAGTTTTCTTCACTTCCGGTTTCTAAAGTCAAACATGGAAGAAGGTCAGCCACGGTACAGCACCGAGATTTCTGATGAATATAGGTTTAAATATAAACAGAAGATTCCTCGAACGCCTGGTCTTTTCTATGGCGATGATAGGGAAGTGATATTTAAAACTATGAATGCTTTGACTTATGGCGCAATCACAGGTATGTGACAGGAGCGTGTTCGTGTCGTGTTCAGCTTTAAATACTAAATTTGTATAAAGAAAAGATGTCTCTTAATAATTATAAACTTATATTATTAGTTTGTTTCAGTTTTGTTTGTTTTCTTCTTCTTCGCGTTTTGTTTACCAGCTGTACACTCTGGTGGAAAGTTCTGGTTGCTCGTCCACTACTGAACTGCAGTCCTGCTCCAGAACCTGAGTGTTGCGTGTGCATGTTTTACAGATCTCATTCTCTTTAATACAGACTGTTGGTTTCGTGCCTCTCCGGCAGATGTACTCCGACTTCAAAGGAAGCTCCCCAATTAGTCAACCCTTACGACATGCTTTTGGAGAGGGTTTGTCTATTGTCTTTCAACAAATAAAGGGAGCTGCAGTAGCCTAATGCCTCGAGTAGTGGCTAGACCGTACTAGACGCTTGCCTGTCACCTTGAAAATCTTGGGTTCGAATCTGCATCGTGAAGTGAAGGATCCTTATTTTTATTTTAAATTGACCTTGGCTCTGTCAGATTGACCCATTACCAGGTAAAGCTCAGTTATGGGGAGTATAAAACCTAAATAAAGGCGTTGACTTGATGTTGACCACATCCCACATCGGTTCATCTCTGAGACTGGGTCCAGCAATTTGTGATTATATATCCAATACACCACAGGGCTAAGAAGAGCCATCTCAGTCACATTAAGTAATGGCAAATGGCGCTAATGGTGATGTGACAAATTTTACTAGTAAAGTAAAGCAAGATCTCTGAGCATTAAGAAGTCTTCCATTAAGTCAGATTAAGCATCAGATTTCAGGATTTCATGTCATATCATGTATTTCACTATTTCACTTGCTTCTTAACAGATACTGAGCTATAAACTTACTTGCAGTCATTTTTCATTATTATATTCGTTAATATAAACTAAAAGATTTTAAAAAGATGATAGGGGTAGAAAAGGGGGGGGGGGGGGAATAATACATAATGTTACATTGTAGAACAAAGGTGAGGTGAAATAAGGACAGGAAGATGCTGAATTAAATTATGATGATAATTACAGTAAATTGAGGGATGATTGTAAGTAAATTAAAGAACCTTGCAGTAAGTGGTGTATGCTTTGACCGATTAGCACTCTGCTGATGTGTTACTAGCACCTACTTTAGATTCAGTTGAAATGGGATTCTAAATTACTTTTAAAACATGTGTGACCTAAATGGAAAATACACATTTAACTAGTGGATAAACTGCACTACTTCAGGTTACTTTAACTTATAATAACAATTGTTTCGCCCCGAGAAGCTGAAAATTCAGCACTTCAGGTAGTCTCCAGACCCCCGTAAATGCCACTCAACTGGCATTTCTACAGTGATGTGATTACGAGATGCCTAGTTAACTTCATTGATTGTGTTTGCACATGCATATTATTTAGGAGGTCAGGGTATAAATATATTTACTAAAATTAGTATTTAGAAAAATTTTCTGTTGATTAGAATAGCTATTTTAAAGCCATTGTGACATCATAATTTCTCAGTGAAGGTTACTGTTAATATTCTGATAAGGTCACAGATTTAGCTACCTGATGCATGTTTTAGGCCCAAGGAAATAAATCCAGTTAATTCTTACCTCCATTCATGTTTATTAGTCTCTCTTCTTCATTTTGTCTGGCAGAAACTTTTAAACATGTATAAGTAAAGGACCCTTTTCCATGCTTTCAGGGGTATTGGGTATATAGGGCTAGACCTATATTTTAAAGACCAACGGCACAAGATGGGTGATGTGGTCAGCATCACGCCAGCCGACTTTACTTTCCAGTCAAGGCTGGGTCGACCTGGGAGCCAAGGTCATTATAAATAAATTTTTGTATTAATTGTTAGTACCATATAAAAATAGTTGCTCATTTGTGGGGGGGGGGGGGGAGTGTGCAGAATAATGAATGCTTTTCACATTTTTGGTGATAGGGTTAAGTAAAAGTGAGTAAATGACTTTTTTTTTATGCCAGTGGCACATCAGGAATATGATGCTGGTTTTATATATATACTATTCAGACTTCCCAGGAAATTTCCTTGTACCTATTTTAGGCTGGGTTGACCTAGGAGTCAATATCATTTATCTCACAAATCCACCCACTGGGGAATTGAACATGAATAAGATGAATATGGCAAAAATTTATGACTGCATAGCAAGTATTCTGCCTTCTGTGCCCCTGGGCCCAATGAGGATTAATTGATTGGAGAACAAGTTTGAACAGCAGTAATGTTCCATTACATTGCAGCAATAAACAGATTAAGATGAAAGTTAAAATAGTCATTTCTCATTAACTCTTTGAGTCCCAGGGGGCTTAGCACCACAGGCCCAGGGGGTAGTAAAGAAAGTAATAAAATCGGCGCATCATGCATTCATTGGGCTTCTAGGTAGGAGCCTTTGAACGTATGATGCTTTCCTTGGGACTCAAAGAGATTAAGTGACAATAATAATGTAATGAATGTGTTTTCCATTTTGACGCAATCCGTCTCCACTTACACAAGCAGATTATGTCAGCTGGTATGGCTTTCTTCTGCTCACTAATGTTCTGCAATGATGTCTCAACCTGTTCTATACACACTGACGCACACTTGCAACAACTTGCCAAAGTAAAATTGTCCTTATCTGATTACTGAGGATTTTATGCTTGAGGGTCCGTGAAACCAGCGCAGGGTCTACTAGCATCCAAGGAGATGCTAGAAGAGAGGTTTATAGACTAGTGCTGATCCTAACGACAACATTAATCATTTAAAAAGAAGGGACCAGGCCACCATCTTCAGACTCAAAGACAAAAATACTCCACTCAGTGGACATCTAAACAAAATACAGCCACAACACTCCACAGAGTGCCAGCTATGTAGCTACTCCTACGAAACTGTTGACTATCATATCTTTGAGTGCCAAAAACTCGAGACTAGAAGAATTTTACTCGCTCTGAGACCAGACAGGTGGAACACCTTGTAAGGAGGAAAAGAACAGCTTATTAAAAGATGTAAATTCCACTACATGGCATTGGGCAAAAGGGCGAAAGCTCATGCGCCGCTGGATCAATAACAACAACCAAGGTGAGGTACTGGAGTATCCTCTTTTACATAGCACAGCAGACGTTTTTCCCTCATGCCTGTGATCGAAATCACTGCAACCCAACATGTTTGATTATAATGTAGATAAAAAGAATTTGACTGTCATAGTGATTTGTTTTGTTGCATATCAACTCCTTGCTCAGTACAGTCAACATTGTTTATCCCCAGGAACTACGGCAGCTTTATTCGTGATCACTAAGGAGGCTCCCTTAACCAATATACCCTATAAGACTTTTAGATATGGACTACCCCATAGTAAGTATACAGTTACTAAATAGTGCAGTAGCACAGATAATAAATGAGTGGTGTCATAATTTGTGTATGTGCAGAAATGTGAAGATGATTAAACTGTTACAATTATTGTATTGTAATTTAATTTTAAAATAAATCAACAACGTGGTAATTATTTTACTGTGCAGAAAGATGGAAATTGAAAACCAGCTTTTTCTTCATTGGCTGTAAACCGGTGGAAAGTTCTGGTTATTTGTTCACTTCTTGACTGAAGTCTTCTTCCAAAACTTGAGTTTTTCCTGCAAATCCATTGTGCAGCTCTGGTTTATTTGTGAGCAGACTGTTGGTTCCTTGCCTCTCAGGCAGATGCACTCAGACTTTGAAAGAATCCTTAAATTTGTCAGCTCTGATGACATGCTTGTTAGGGAGGCACTGGGCTTATTCCCTTGACCTACTTGGGGAGAAAACCAGTATGATCATTATTGCATGGTATAGAAACAGTGGAAATCAATAAACAGTGTGATCATTATTGTATCATGCAGAAACATGGACGTTAAATAAATAATGGGGTAATTGTTATATTGTTGTTTGACATGGAAAATTAATAATGTGATGATTTTGAATGATGAAGAAGCTTGGGCAGGGAATAAACAGTAAGGCAGTTTTTGTATGTTAAATTCACATAGGCTTGAATAAACAACATGACAGTTGTATGGGCAGAAAGGATGTGCTCAGGGGAAATGTGAAGGGGAAATGTGTTCATGAAGATAAGATTACAAGTGGGTGGGCATTGTAGAGAGATGGGCGAGAAGGTGTCTCACCAGGTTGCTTGTTGGCTGTCATTGTCTCAATAAATGTTTATATATAGCTGAAGTATAATGTTAATTATTTCTAGGTTGGTTTGTTTGTTTGTTTTCAAATTAAGTGGTTTCCAGGGTCCCATTTTAAGGGAAGACAAAATGGACCCCTTGACCCTTTCACCCGTTGACCTATAAAAAACATGTCCAGTATTCTGTAAGCCGGTATTTGGAGAATTCTTTCGGGGGGTTGGGGGGGGGGGTGTATTACATGTAAACAATTTTTTTACACAGGTTTTAAAAAAAATCACAAGCCTCTATTTTTGGACCGAAATAACAAAAGATAACATGCAGATAAGAGGGCAGTAATCAGTAAGAAATGAATGCGGCAGAGAATTAACTGGCTTACGTCTCTTAGAGCCTTGAAAAAACAGTAGAGGGGATACATTTATCATCATCAAATATCTTGCTAACTGGCATGGGCGGTCAGGGCTTTCCACAGCTTGTGATCTCCAACATGTATCAGTTAATTTGTTGACACCTTTTCTTGCCATGACAAAAAGCTGTCAAGATTTATGTCAGGGTGCAAAAATTAGCCAGCTCTGTACTCTGTAAAGCAAATTTGATGTAAAACTCAACTCCTGGAACAAGACTAAAGTCCAAAAGTAGATGAACAACCAGAACTTTTCGTCAGAGTTTACACCTGGTAAATGCTGAATAAAGTCAGATTTACTTGAGAGTAAAGAAGTAGATGAGCAACCAGAACTTTCTATCAGAGTTTACACCCGATGAATGCTAAATAGAATAAGATTTACTTGAGAGAAAAGAAGTAGATGAGCTACTAGAACTTTCTGTCAGAGTTTACAGCTGGTAAATGCTAAGAATGAGATGATTTACTTGCTTCACAGTTAAGCTGTAGAGTGTACAACCTGACAAGATACAACAAAATCTGCTGGGCAGTAAATGTTGTCTAGTTGTGTTTTCATTGAAATTTCCGCAGGGGAAACATTGATTTGATGTTTTCTTGGCAGTTTTGGTTGGAGCAACCTACGGTGTAACAGCTGGTTTGGTGGCCAAGGTGAGAGGCAAAAGTGATGGATGGAACCACCTTTGTGCAGGCTTGGTTAGTGGACAGGTCCTGGGTAGCTTTTGTAAGTAAATATTTTCTGGTTATGGATGGATAACCATTATTGTACATAGATAATTTTGTAAATGTCTCAATATGCTCCTAAAGGCCATGTTCAGTCAGTCAGCAAGTCCTTTACAGAAGGCTGTTCTCTTCACTTCTTTTTCTCCTCTTTCTCTTCCACTTTGTACCTCAGTGAAGTGTCGGGGGGAGATGTAACATTCGTTGATGAGCTTTGTCAAGAGCACTATTAAGACTGATGTTCATTTCAGTAAAGCTGTTCATAATGCCATTACTCCATATTTTCTGAGGTCTTCCACTTGCTCTATACCTGTTGTAAGGTTTTAGTGTGGCTCGCTGTGGCAGATAGTGCCAACACATTCTGGTTAGGTGTTCAAACCACTTCATTTGTTGTTCTTTGATGGCTTGTAAGACTGGCTTTTTTCCTAGCATTTTCTCTTCACTACACGTCTGAAAGTCTCTTTTTCTCTAGTCAGTTCTCCCACCCGGTATACTTCTAGAGTCTGTGCATCTTGCCTTGTATCCACCTTCATAGAGGTCAGCCTCTGCATGTTTCCCCAGAATCTGCACCCTTCACCACCATTTTCTCTTCAGGCTACTGTGGCGCTTGACATGTTCAGCATATCTCAGATTTAGGAAGAGGTTTATAAGCCAGTTCTCCTCGATGGTCAGATCATGCAGCTTGTCTGCATTTGTCTTCTTCTTGGTCAACAGTATTCTAAGAACATTTCTAGGTCATGTTAGAAATTTTTTTTTTCAGTGCATAAACCCCATAGCAACCAGCATTTGTCATCATCATGTGCTCTTTTGGTAAGCTCAGGCATTCATTTTTCACCATGTCACATATCACCAGAATCACAGATCAAAACTCTCAAATCAAGATGGCCATGCCATCCAGGAATTTATCTTTTTTTGCCTTCATCTTGCTCTTTTGTCCATCAGTCTTACCAGTTGTAACTAAATTCTAGTCTTTTCCTTCCCATTAATGGTCCAAAATACACTGACTGTCTAAGTCTAATTTCTCTAACTAGTTTATTTACTATTCTTGGACTATTCTTATAAAAGGTATTTAGCCATTGCTTTCCTTCTTGGCAATGACCGTACCGATTAAGCAACCATAGCCAGTTTACTTTTGGTTGATCGCCTGCTTATCGTCCTGGATTTTGAGTTAATAACCAACAACTGTCAGCTGCTCCCAAGCTTAGTCCACCACCTGCTGCCATGACTTCACGTTCCCCTGAGCTCAACAGATAAAAGTAAAGGACCCTTTTCCACGCCTTTAGGCGTATAGGGCTAGACCTATATTTTTTATAGACCATCGGCACAAGATGGGTGATGTGGTCAGCATCATGCCGGCCGTCTTTACTTTCCCTGGACTGCACCCGGTACCCACTCAAAGCTGGGTCGACCTGGGAGCCAAGGTCATTTTTGAAATAAGTCAGACTCCGCCAGGGAGCCAACCCACGATCTTCTGATCCGCGGCGAGCGTGTAGCCGCTCGGCCACGGTGACTCCCGAGCTCAACAGATAAGACTATTATTTCTTTCTTTCACTACAGACAAAAATGTGTCCTTGCTTTGTTGGTATTGTGAAAATATCCCCTTGTTCTAATTCTTTCACTTCAGGCAAAAATGAATCATTTGGTCATTGACACAGTGAAAAATATTTTTTTCTTCTTTTAAACGACAAAAATAAGGTGCGTCATTGCCGTGTTAAATATGTTTATACTTTGTTCTGTTTCTTTCACTACAGAGAACATTATGGCATTGTGTTGTTATTCCAGTGAAAATGTTTGTTTTATTTCTATAACTACCAAAAAAAAATGTGTCATTGGCATATTAAGAATGTTTATACTGTGTCCTTTTTTTCACTGCGGAGAAAGATGGGACATTATGTCTTTGGCACTTCCTGTGTGGGTTCTGCGGCTCTATTATAGGGAAACCAAGACTAGACCCACTGCCTACCCAAAAGCATGTCCTAAGAGTCGACTGATTAAGAGCTTCCGTCAAAGTGCATCTGCCTGAGAGGCAAGGAACCAGCAGTTTGCATACAGATGAGTCAGGGCAGTGAAACGGATGCACACATAACACACAGGTTCTGGAACAGGACTGCAATCCAGAAGTGGTCAAACAACCAGAACTTTCTGCCAAAGTTTACACCTGGTGAATGCGAAGAAGTTGGAGTCTTTGGCACAGTAAAAATTTGGTTCTATTCAGTTTTTTTTTTTTTACCCACAGATAAAAGTGTGTTGATTGCTCGTTGGTTTTCAGCCACCTTTGCTACACTTGGATTCTTTATCAAGGAGTTTGCAGACAATGATAGGTTTATCACTGACATCGGTCCTGCTAATTTGCCTTTCCTCAACTTTAGTGAGCTTAGTTTGTTCACCAAACGACCTCCCCGTGAAGGAGTTAAAGACAGTAGTTAGAATGGCTGAAGTGAACACAGAAACCTGACCTGTGTTGAATGGGTGCCTCTTTATGACTTAGCTTATATAGCCAGTGAAATGTTTATTTTGTAGCAACATTTTTGTTGTTTGCTTTTCTCTTTCTTGTGTGGGTTCCAGAGACCTATTTTGTATTTTAGGCGGGGGAGAAAGAAACGATCTGCTGCCCCTTAACAAGTATGTTGTAAAAGGTGACTGATTTAAGGTTTTCTTTAATGGATATTGTTGGAATGAAAGGCATAGATACCACAGCCTAGCTTTAAACCACAACGCAATGCGCCAGCCACCTTTTTCAGGGCAGATGCAGTTGTTGTTTACCCTGTGTTAACTAAAATAATAATGTGGTTTCCTAGAAGAATGATCATACCCTGGTTAGATTTTTTTTTTTTATAATAATATTCTTGGAAGAAACTGACTCACAGAGAGAACTGATTGATTGCCTACATCAGAGGGAACCGAGAGAGAAGATGCTCGATAGTTTGACATCATGGCATGGAGGACCATTAGTGTCAGATTTGACCAAAAATACACGAGACACAAGGTTCTGGATAGAAATGACTACCAAAGCCACACATCATGGACCATAAGAACAAGAATGGAGATAAAATAATTTCTTTTAGTGTGTTGTAGACATCTTAATCTATGTTCCTTAAAAGAATTTCTTTCCACAAATACATTTGAGCAGCACCTAGGTTTTTATTGTTTTATGTCTTCTGTTTGTATGGTAAAATCTGTCGTTGTTTATAATTGTATTTCTTTGGATTAACCAACATTAAATGTTTGTTAACCTTTGAAAGGATTGTGTTTTCAAATAAACAAAGAAGACAAACCTAGGATTGTTTTGGGTGTTTGTTCTATGATTGAATAACACACCACACCATTGTTGTTTATATTTGTATTTGTTTGGATTAACCAACATCAGATGTTATTTCCTGTTAGTCTGCTGTAGTTATCCTAATGTGTAACTTTTGAAAGGATTGTTTTCAAATAAACAAGGGAGAAAAACATAGGATTGTTTTGCGTGTTTGTTCTATGATTGAATAAAATAACAAACTACACCATTGTTGTATATAAATATACTGGAGCAGACGGAAATCATAATTTAGACTGATTTATATCTTTTTATTTCTGGTTTTTTAAGTAAGTAAAATAAAAGTAAAGACCCTTTTCCACCCTTTAGGCATATAGGGCTAGACCTATATTTTTATAGACCAATTGGCACAAGATGGGTGATGTGGTCAGCATCACGCCAAGAGCCTTTACTTTCCCGGGACTGCACCCTGTACCCACTCAAGGCTGGGTCGACCTGGGAGCCAAGGTCATTTTTGAAATCATCCGGCTCCGCCAGGAAGCGAGCCCACGACCATCCGATCTGCAGTGAGCGTCTAGCCTTCTGTTTTTTTTACTGGCTGTAAACTCCATGCAGTTTACATTCTGGTTGTTTGTCCACTTTTGGACTGTGGTCCTGTTCAGGGTTTACAAAGGTATCTAAACTATTCCTGTTCTTGAGTTCCAAACTCAGTTTGATTTTCTAGTTGCTTGTTCACTGTTCAAGTTGCTGCACCACACAGCAGGGGTGAGTATACATAACAGTTTCATTTTTAATATGTTCTTGATCCCTCTAGATGTCAGTGATTTTTGCATCTTGTTGAAGATCATTTTAGCCATTCCTGTTCTCTTTTTTTATTTCTGTTGCACTTCTGCCACCATCTGTTATTATGTTTCCAAGACAAGATAACCTTGTTAATTGTTCCAGTATCTCTCTCCGTTTACTGTAATATTCATGTTTGGTTTGTGTTTTCCATAACATTGAACATTGCACTATCAGATTGTTTATTATTCTTTCATAAATTGTCAGTATTCAGTCCAGACAGTTCTGCAACTTGTTTAAAAATATTTCTTTATCTTAAGTTGAAAAGGCTTGGAGATAACACACATCATTGGCATACTCCACTTTTTAATCTTTGTCTGTGGTTAAACCATATTGATATATCTAACTTGTTGTTTGTTTCCAATTTAGGTTACTAATAATTCTGAAATCTTTTTCATCTAATCCTGTATTTTAGAGGAATGCAATTAGCTTTTCACTTTGGACCCTGTCAAAGACCTTCTTGTCAAATTAGAGAGAAGAACCCAAGGTGCTTTATTAATATCTTGCCCACAGATGACGTCACAGGACAGTCCAACATATTAGAGGGTTGTTGAGACTGGGTTTCCCAGCTTTCTTATGCTTTTAACGACCCCAAAACATCTAAAACTGGCCCTAACACCAACCCACGAGAGAGTGCACTCTAGGTCCCACGAATGCATGCAGCCTATCCACACCCCCCCCCCCCCCTTGAAATATTGGACTGTCCTGTGACCTGTGGATTTCCCCTGTTTAGGGTAAGATAATAAGATAAAGCAGCAAACCAACATAATAAATAACATATGAAACCATGAGAGCCCAACAAACCTGCATCAAAAACAAAACACAAAAATGACAAATTATCCAATAAACCACAAGCAGCAGCTAAAGTAATTAACATAATCCTTCCATTTATTAACATGTTGCTCGACCACGAAGGGGGGGAAACCCAAAACAACCGAGGATTTGAACCTGAGACTACTGCATGAGCCCTGCGTTCATAACCCTGTGGCCAGCCACTCCTTTTGTCTTACTAACAAAACTACTTCAAAAACATTAAATTGAGCGATAATCCATTCACACGCAACCGGCAGCTATAGGCATTTATTGACTTGACCCTTCGTAATGATGTAGATGGCAATCTGGTTGATATAGTAACCTCAACAGGTAGTTAATTCCTTAAAAATGTTTCCAGCCCTCATGGATTCCTCTTGAGGGGGGTTTAAGTCACATAACTAACGAGTTAGGCCAGAGCAGCTAACAACGATTGCTTAAAAGAAGCTAATGAAAGCAGATCTCTATATACGACGATAAGGAGGACGCAAACACTGTTCTTTGGCCACATAATGAGAAGAGAGACATTAGAGAACATCGTGGCAACTGGAAAACTCAGTGGAAAAGGGGTAGAGGCAGACCAAGAGAGACGATGTTGGATGGGCTAAAACGATAGCATGGAGGGATAACATCAAGAGAGATGTTCCCGACAACCAGGGATCGTGATCTTTTGAGACGCATGAGCGCCTACGCCAGTTGGCAGGGCACATGATGATGATTTCTTACACACTGCAGGGCATTTGAGCATTTTCTTTCAAACTGAAATTTAAAACTACTGTTATTTTGTAACTCGTTTCCAATTTCTAAGAAATGCAGTTGGTCGGACGTCGAGGTACATATGTTTTGTAGCAAGGCGCTGTCGACATTCGTTGGTGACAGGTTCGATGCATGGTATTTATCGTATTGGTGTCTATGTTTATGATGTCTGATGTCACCTGTCCCTCTGTTTCTTTCTGTGAATATATATATATTAGTTCTGTATCCGTTGCAGAACCAATCCCAGCATTTGTGTGTGTGTGGCTGTTGTGGTTTTTCTAGGCAAATTTACGTTCAGCAGTTTTCCGTTGTCGGCTCTGTGGCAAAGTCGATGCGAACGCTTCGTAATGCCGGATTCGATTCCAGCTGTGGGCCATGCGCCTTGCGTTGGTTTCGACAGTGGTATCAAGAAAGCCGACCGTCCAGGAAGCAATGGCAAATTACTGGACGTAAATTTGCCTAGAAAAACCACACAACAGCCAGGGGCTGTTGGGGTTGGTTCTTGAACGTCCTGTAAAGGATACGCAACTAACCTAAGTTTTCCGTTGCTCACTCAGCGGTCGGTTCTGTGTCCAAACCAACGCCAGAAAACCTAAAGCTGGGATCGAACCCGGCACTCTGGCATTGCTAAGCCTTTCTATGAGTATCAATATATTGTCAGTTTGTTTAAAAATAATTGTGTGATCAGGCACAACGTTTTAAGGTGCCAAGGCTATCGAGGCTAAACTCCAGCAGTCATCTTCCCACCCCCTTCTGACAAACTAAATGAATACCTGGGTATTTCAGTGGAATAAATTAGATTATGTTAGATATACCCTGATATCACAGACAACAGACGTTAACTGGTTAGGTCTAAACTATAAAATAAATATGTGCAGTGTGGTCGATCAACCAGTCAGGTCCTTTTTAGGACATTTTTTGTTATTTGAAGCCCCACCCTGGCTTTCACTAGGGGCCGCAATATAGTATACATAAATATGGCCAATTGTCTGAACGCGGTTTCTGGGACCTTTCCACGGCGATTCTCATCCGCATGGTGGCACTTTATGTCATCGGGTGTTTATCGCTTGTTTGATGTCCTGGTGGGGTAGAAAGTCAGTCACTCTTATAAAATATGTGTGTATGAATAAAGATAATTACAACTCTGAACCTAATGAAATTAAAATATTCAACTGATAACAAATAAAGTTCATCCTCAAACTCTTTCAAGACCCGGGAGTTCCTCCTGATGACTAAGCAAGGCAATAAGAAAGCCTCCACATTCCTTGAATTCTGCTTCCACGCCGCTATCCTCTTTTATTGTTTTCCCCCATCCTTTGTGCTGCGTAAGCCCAAGCTTATCTTGACACGCGATTTACGAACCCATCTGTGTAAATGGCGTCTTCTGGGCGTGAATGCTGATCAGTTAGTGCCCTAATCTCGGCATTCCTGCAGTACCTGCCCACTGTTATGACAACCTTAGACAAATCATGTGTGGGAGGTTCCAGGTTCAGGCTCCGGTGAAGGCTGGGATTTTTTCACTTGGACTTGGACTTCTAGTAATTCCCCCTGGTCTCTGGGTGGTTAGTTTGGACGCCCGTGTGCATTGTTGCGCAGGTAATAAAAAAAATCCCTTGGCCGTTGGAAATCGAAAAGAGTAGCCTAACCGCGCTGCCCGGGCAAAATTTGGAGTTTAAAATCTTTCCAAGTATTTCATGATCCTCGCCGGTGCTACAGAGCACTGTGCACTGTGCTGAACTTCTTTGGACTCAGACTTGAGTTAGAAGAAAAACGGAGCACTTAAAGGTTACACCCATGTGCCATGATGTTGATCCGTTGCTCAAAACCGCTGTGGTCATCCTAGAAACAGATCCCCAACCAGGAATCTGGCCAACGTAGATAGGACAGATGTCTCTTTAGAAGTCGGAAAGCATATATCTGAGAGGCAGCGAACCAACATACTGCGTACAAATCAGCCAGATCTATACAACGAATGTGTGTGCAACATTCAACTCCTGGAACAAAGCCAATGCCCAGAAGTCAGGACAAACAGGACTTTCCACCGGAGTTTATAGCCGGTGAACGTAAGGAGGAGGTCCGGTTTCAAAGTTCAAACTCGATTTTCTACAAACAAGGATTTAGCACTTCGCTGACTTTGGCGTGAGGGTGTCAGTACTTGCGCGGGAGAGTGTATGTGTGTTAATGCGTGTGTGTGTGTGTGTGTGTGCAAGTGTAAGATTGTAAAGTCTCTGAAAAAAATTATACTGTTATGAACTAAATGCATGGACTATTGATCCAGTGATTAGTTTTTGTTGCCCTAATTGTCCACAGGTGTTTCCTTCCTAACATCCTTGGAACTGCTCTCAGGTGCACTCTTATCTTGCTGGCTGTCTTCTGTATCCATCCTTTCGAGATCGGCTTTGGACATATGACCAATAATTCCGGCACCGATTGCGTCACCAAGAACATTGATCATAGTTCTGAACCGATCCCTGCAAGACAATGATGAAGATATTTTTAATGAATTAGTCACAAAATGGCATGGCTGTAAGATAAATATATATATATATATATATATATATATATATATATATATATATATATATATATATATATATATATATATATATATCACTAAAACTTAATTTCAATCATTCTGTACCAAGGTCATCCCAATCAGTACAAAGAAACTCTCATACATAGCATATTCATTTCCGCCATAAAGGGAAATTAATAACCATAGAAATAAGATGTCAGGGGAAAACTGCAAGGGGGGCAGAAATGGTCGGCCTAGAACCAATTCTAAGGTTATATACAAAGATTTCATAACAAATGGTTTGCCCACTTAATCTGTGAGAAATAAAGTACAAGAAATACACCAAAAGAGAAGAGGAATGTAAATCAAGAGGTAGACCAAAAACAAATGGAAAAATAACATTACGAATGGTTCTACAACAGCACGATGAGTTTATGGTCGAGGCGGCAAGAAGCAGATCCTTACATCTTTCTTCTAAATTGTTCTGGGGAACTGTATGAGCCCATGCGCCACCCCCGCACTCCTGACCTGCTGCTCCATCTGCGAGTTATCAGTGTCTATTAATGTCTATTCTTTTTTTCTTCACACTCACCTGAGGTAAACTCCGACAGAAATGCCTGTTCGTTAATTCCTTACGTCCTTCTTAGAACGTAATTTTTTGTTATTTGAAGCCCCACTCTGGCTTTTGCCAGGGGCCGCAATATAGGCAGGCCATCAATATGGCCAATTGTCTGAACGCGGTGTCTGGGACCATTAATATTTACGGTGATCCTCATCCGCATGGTGGCACATTGTGACATCGGGTGTTTATCGCTTGTGTGATGTCCTAGTGGGGTAGACAGTCAGTCAGTCTGTTCGTTTGTCTACTCAAGAACTTTGGTCTTGTTCCAGAACTAGAGTTTTTCGTGCACATCCGTTTTACAATTCCGGTTTATCTTTGTGCAGACTGCAGGTTCCTCGCATCGAAATCATATTTACTCCGACTCGGAGGGAAAAACCCGTAATTAGTCGCCCTTAAGAAACAATTGTTGGCGGGGGGGGGGGGGTGGGGGGAAGAGGTCTAGTCTCACCCAAGTGTTCCATGGAACCTACACAGAAAGGTTCTTATTAGTCAACTTACAAAAGCCAATCAACAGCCAGAATCATGGCCACGTCGTCTACGGGAAACCCCACTGACGTCAGAACAATCACCATGGTAACCAGTCCTGCCTGGGGAACTCCGGCAGCACCAATGGACGCTACAGTTGCTGTAATACTGGCAGAAACAGATTTTCAGATACAATTAATAGTTGTGAATTAAAAAACTGTGCGAAAATATTTGGTACTTTCATTTTACACCTCACCACCACAAATTCAAAATAAGCGACGTGGTTATCACAGAAGTCTGACATTTCCCACACGTTCTTTTTGTTTGCACAATGCGGTTTGGTTCACTTCATACTGTCAAATATTCACCGAATTTCAATAATCGCCTGTGCACATAAATGAAAATAGTCGATAACAAAACCTGTTATCAGTATAACCGTCAACACAATTTACCTGTGGTTTTTCAATGCAAAATGTTTATAATTGAACTGTTTTCAGAATGTTCCCCACTTCCCCTTTTGTTCCTAGTTTGTTATATAAAGCGCTAGAATTTTATTTTTTTTCAACTTCTTTCATTTCTTGAATTTGTTTAGTTCTCTTCTGATGCTCCCTTTTGGGAAATGAACAGACGGACAGACTGGCTGGCTCTGCACAGCTTGGTGGAATACTGATGCATGATCAGCCAGACGTGGTTAGTGCCTTGTGGAAAAGCGTGTACAGTTCAGAGGAGCAGACGGATCACCAGTCTGGTGAGATTGATGCCGGGGTGAGTGACGAAAGGTTCTGGCAGACGCTCGAGGCTCAGAGGAAAGACAAGACGGACGTTTAATCAGAATGCTACTGGTACCATTAGTATCGGAACTCTTCGCTGGCTGCTGAAGGTGGGGACAGCGTGCTTATGGGAATGCCCCGAGTGCTGTGATAGCAGTTCTTGAATCAACTCAACTCAACCCATGCTTCCTTATTTTGATCCATTCTGTGGGATTCCAAAGCCTAACAGTACATGAACTTGTTTCACAATCCAATTCTTAACGTACAGGATTCGATTTCCGCCTCGGACGGTTTAGAAAAAAAAAACACTGTTCGCGCTAGCGCTTTATAAAACAACTTGGGGCGGGGGGGGGGGGGGGACATTCTGAAAACATTATAATTATAAACACTTTGTATTTAAAAACCACATGCAGTGGAATGAGAATAGCGTACTGGAATACCTTGTTTCCCGAGTAGGTTCCGGGTCTTCATTTCGGAGAACAAAGAATAGACCCACTGCTCCCTTACAAGCATGTCGTAGGATGCGACGAAAAAGGGGTATTCTTTGTAATGTCGTACTGCCTGACAGACAAGGAACTAGCAGTCTGCATACAAATAAGCCATATTTATAAAACGGATGTGCACGCAAAACTCACGTTCTTGGTCACAGTCTAGGAGTGGACGAACAACCAGAATTTTCCGCTGGAACTTACGGCCGATTTACGCTAAGAAGAAAAAAGAATACCATGCAATATTCCATCAAATTCTTTGGCGACCTCAGTGTTTTCTAATTTACCATTCAGTCACACGTAAAAACTCACATCTTGCTTATCAGTCCATCAGCTATCACGCATTGGCAACTTTCGGCAGCTCTCCAGGGACGTTGTATCATTGTGTAGAAAGGCATGGGAATCAGAGTCGCCGTGGTGTAGTGGCTAGACTCCCGCCTGCCGATCGTAAGGTCGTGGGTTTAGGTCCTGGTGGAATCAGATTTTCTTCAAAAAATAACCGTGTCTCCCAGGTCGATCCAGCCTTGAGTGGGTACCAGCAGCAGTCCTGGGAAGTAAAGGCAGCCGGCATGATGTTGTCCACATCACCTACCAAGTGCGGAATGGTGTATCAAATAAGGTCTAGCCTTTAATGCCCAAACACCTGCAGACGTGGAAAAGGCGATTAGCGATTTCCTGGTAAACAAAAATTATAAACTTTCTCCGCGTTTAACTGCCTGATGGCCTGTTATACTGCAGAGTGGTTCTTGGTAACTTGACTGGTTTTCAGGTACTTTGTGGCGAACAATTTCACCTAAGTTAGATTTCTTTGTGGTTTTGCTCTGGTGTGGTTTTTAGGCTGGCTAGTTTCGGCTGCTCATGATTGTGCGGTTGCTGTGTCCAGGGCGGGGGTCGGCTAGCACTGAAAAGGGCTGTTTATTTGCCTATGGCGACTCTGCATCGGGTAAGGGTGGGACTGAGTGCTGGCGGTTTCTGCCTGGGGCTGTGCGTTTTACTGATTGATAGGTTTAGTGACAGTAGTTCCCGCGTCATTTTCGTCTGCATTGTTTTCTGTTTCGGTGCCATAAGTTGCTTTCTGTGTCTGGGTCGGTTACTGAGTATTGTGTGAGATTTTCAGAGTTTCTGTATCTGGGTCCATAGCTGCTGTTGCTCTTCAATTTTTACGTCTAGCTGATTTCTTTTTTCTTTTGTGGATTGCTGGACGGCCCTCGGCTCTTTGTTGTCTCTGTCTCTATTTTGTATTTGGGTGCCTTGGTCCTTTTTCTATGCGGGTTCTGTTGACTGCGCCTTGTGTTGTTTCTTTGTCTCATCAGTTGAGTGCCTTTATCATCAGAGCTGATACTTGGTTTCTTGGCTGCTTAGCTGATTGTCTCTCTTTCTTTTTGTAGTAAGTCACTTCTGTTTTTGCTGCTTGTGTCTCAGCTTCTGTCTCTGTTTTGCCTTACACAAGCAGGGTGGCCTCTCTATATGCGGACTCCCGGGCTTCTTTCAGCTCTGTCAGCTCTTTCTTTCTCTCTTCTCGTTCTGCTTGTCGGCGAACAGATTTGTTGTCTTGGGCTGACTTGATTTGTGATAGTAAATCCTGGAGTTTTTGGCGTGCTTCTGCGACTTCTGCTAGCAGGCTGATTTGCTGAGTAACTTCTGCTAGCCTGTTTTCGTTGAGGGCTTTGATTTCACCTAGCATTTGGAAGATCAGACCAAGCGTTTCAGTTCTGCCAGCGGTGGCTTCAACTCTGTTGACTTTCAGTTTCTGTAATGTTCTGATTTCGTTTCTTAATTCAGTGATTTCTTGTAGAAATTCGGTGTTTTTAATGGCTGTGCTAGCTTTGTCGTACTTTGTTTCTTGTTTCGGTTGTGCAGGCTGTTTTCTCGACTGTCTGGCTTCTTCTTGAAGCCTGGTCGGCCTGGGCGCCTTGCATCTCTTTCTTGCTTCGGCGTGAGAAATGTCTTTTGTAACGGCTGTTGTCAGCGTTTTCTTGCACATCTTGAGATACGAGAAGCCTCGGTATCTTGCGCCGTGTGCACCGGAACAGGTTGTGCACTTGCGGTTCTTATTTGGCTTTTTGAAGTCGCTGTCCATCTCTGCTAGTTGACACTAGCTAAATGCGTACGGGTTGGAACAGTATCTGCATGAAGGACTGCTGCGACAGGTAGGAGCCGTGTGTCACGCCTTCTGGCAGCGCGAGCATTGCACAAGTTCTGGAACGAAACTCTCTGGCTTCTGCTGCTTCTTTGTTTCGATGATTTCTTAGCCTGGATTCTTGTTATGTACCCGTTCCTGGATCTCAATGTCTGTTAGTTTCGAGTCCACAAACTTGAGGACCCAGCGTCTGACACTTCTGTAGACACTGGTGGTGGCACTGAGATCGTGAGGGAGCTGCAGCACTGATACGGCCCCTCTGTTGACATCGTGAGAGGACCGCTGCTCTGAACCAGCCCCTCGAGTGACATCGTAAAGGAACTGCTGCTCTGAAGGAGTCTCTTCCTGTATGTCACTCACCAGTCTCAGATTTTTTGGTGTTTCGGCAAGCGTGGCGGGAACAAATGCTCATCAAAGACACGAATGTGTGAACGAGGAATTAGGTGTTGATCAAGCAAGGCAGGGCATATGAGAGGAAGAGAACGACTAGCGTATAATATGTGTGCTAGGGAACAGATAGCATTAACACCTTAACACATTTGCTGCGGGAGACTAAGCACCTAAAGTTTTTACAGAAGCATATTATACTTACCATATGGTAATTACGTGACCAATGTTCATGTCAAAACCTCTTATCTGTCCAATAAAAATGACAGCAACGGCTTCATATAGTGCAGTGCCATCCATGTTGATTGTGGCTCCAATGGGAGCCACGAATGACGCAATGCGTGGGTCTATTCCGTTGTTTTCCTCAAGGTTCTTCATGGTGACTGGCAGTGTTGCAGAACTGTGAAAGGGAATTCATTGTAGATGTAATTCAGAAATAACGGATGAAATAAACCTCGCAGTCACCCCCCCCCCCCCGCCCCCGCCCCTTCTTTTTAACTCAATTTTCTGATTCTCGTTTGGTCACTTGAAACGTCACGAAAGTTTGGAAAGAACAATAATGGAGGGGGGATATGCCTGGGAAGAGAGGACAAGGAAGGCTAAAGCGAAGATGGGTGCAGGATGTGGCAGATGATTTCCAGATGGGTGTATCGGACGCGGGACATGCTGCTTATGGTCGAGTTTTCCGGAGTGTTGTTATGGGAGCAAGATTCTGCAAAGCACATTCTACTGACTGACTGACACTCTCTTTGTCCTGCGTTCTTCTTTAATTTCTTCTTCTTATAAGTTTTTTTTTTCTTCTTCTCCTTCTTCTGTTTCTTTTTCTTCTTCTTCTTCATCTTCTTCTTCTTTCTCCTTACTCATTCCCCTCCTCCTTCTTTCAAAAACTTAACACAAATGTGCATACCTGTAATCCTATCTCTATGAAACTTTATAAATGAGGGCCAAAAAGCCAAAAAGAAAGCACTAAAATATTACTGCAAGCCTTTTCTGTTGTAGAGCAAGCAAAGCATGGATTTGAACGAAAGTATGGAAAAAACTTGAAGGCTGCGAAGATGTTGTTTCTGAGACGATGTTACATATGCCATGGATGAATAGAGTATTTCTTAACAGTGATTGCCTAGAAGAAGCAAAAGAAAGTAGAAAATTATATGAAACAATATGAATGAGATGGACAAATGGTTTGTTTTTTAATCATTTACTGCTACGAAAAGGAGCCGTGGTGACGTTGTGGCCAGATGCTAGCTTGCCGACTAGAAGGTTTTAGGTTCAAACTGTTACCGGAACGGCTAACCCGGTCAACAAATGCTCGCAGAAGTCGGATGTGTCGGCCGAAAAACGCGAATATCGCAGCCATACTGTAAACGGACACAACGCAATTGCATCTTCGGATGAACGCAGAGGAAGAAGAATAAACAGCAACTGTAAAGATCCGTTTTTCTTTTCTTATATGGCTCTGTGACCTCGAGTACAACTAAAAGAGATATTGTCTTATTACAGACTTGTGTGGGCAGTCTTAACGATGGACTTCTTGACCCATCAAAGATGCTGACACCGGAGAAGGGAAAGTGAGAAACAACAACGAAATTCACAATCTTCTTAAATCACCACTAACTGCTGGCATCGTGAGGTCTAACAGATGTACTGATTGGCGCACGAAGGGAGAATGAAAAATAAGAGAGGAGCAAACTGCGAAAATAAAGGGGTTGGATGGAAGTAGACGCTCAGAGGTAATATGCAGGTAAAGGTAAAGTCGGGAGATGTGAACCAGCGTCATTGCACACGGTTATAAACCATAAGTGCTTTTCCACGATTTCGGACAGCTGATATGAAACTGTCCGCCTGTGTCGCGGTCCGCACGAAACTCTGTAGCTACAGCGATGTTCCCCTATTTACCAGAGTGTTAACTCTAGTACCCACTTCCTCTAGAGGCTGGGTGAACCCCGTAACACGGGCCGTGGGTTGCAGCGAGTGGCAGCCGGATTTGAAAGCGAGTCTCCTATCGACTGCGCTAACGTGGCCTGATGCAGGCATACCCGCAAATGGAGAGGAAACAAATCCGAACCTGCAGAGTCCGTAGCGATAGCAATAGCCATGCGTCCGTGCTTCTTCTTGTGTTCGCTTTCTGATTTACACCGACAGACAGGTTCTTGTGATAAACTTGACTGTTTTTATTAATTCCTTTTTAGTCCCATACAAATTTGAATGCAGTGGTGACTCGCTGTGCCAGTATTCCCTTTTTAATTGGCTGAACAAGGGACATTCTTGCAGGTCATGTTTTGTAGTCTGCACACACAGCACACAAGGGCACAAAGGTGGACTACTTAGACGAAGCATGTACGAAGCTGGTTGAGTTTGTAATGTCCTGTCCTGAGACGCATGATAATGACCTGCCCATGCCGGTCAAGTAAGTGGTAGTAATCTCCGGCCAGACTCTGTTCACTTTTAATAGCCTGGATGGCCCTTTTCTTCTCATAGTGTGTTACTGCACCCTTTCTTGGAAAGTTTATCTGCGGTTTCATTTCCTAGTATACCACAGTGAGATAGCACCTACTGGAGTACAGTACGCTTTTGGACAGCCACCTTCCCAAGTTCAGATCTCAAGTGAGGGAGTTTGATACTCCTGATAGCTTAAAGCACCGATAGTGCATCTGCGAATATGACCACTTGGCCTAAATACTGAGGCTAAAAGACCTCCTCCCCATCCCCCTTTTTTTTTCAACCCTATCCCCCAAACTGAAGTCCTGAGAATTGCTTGATCCTACAAGTATAGTTATTTTTTTTTTTTTTTTCTTTAATAGTTTTTATTTCTATATCTTGTGCGATATGCTGGCGATATAGTTTTGAGCGCTGAAAACAAATGAAACACATCTGCGAGAAATGATGGATATCACTGTAACGGAAAGTTGAAAAACAAGGGTATTAGTTTGAACATCAGAAAAACCAAAGTAATGTAATTACACAGAAAACTGACCCTACAAAATTGAACAACAATATAAATGGGACAAATTTCAAGCAATTTGATACGTTTAAGTACTGGTTTACTTTGATAACATCATATGAAAGATCTATTAAGGAAGTTAAATGTCAAATAGCTCAAGCAAAGGCAGCATTTTACAAAATGAAGAATATTTTATGCAATCTTTCTTTGTCAATTGAGACGAGAAAGAGAATTCCTAAAAGCTATATAAATTATATGCTGACATAAGGTGGTGAATCATGGACAGTTAGTAAATTAGGGAAAACTTATTTGGAAGCTGCAGAGATGTGGTTGTATAGACAAATGATGAGAATACCCTGGACAGATAAGAAGAGTAATGAAAACGTCTTGAAAGAACTTGACTCACGAAGAGAACTCATTGTCCACGTCAGAAAGAGATAAGCTATATACTTTGGACATGTGATGAGAAGTAGAAAACTAGAGTACATCGTGACAGTAGAAAAGTTGGAAGGGAGGGGGGGGGGAGGGGGCAGAGGGAGACCGAGAGAACTGATGCTGGACAGTTTGACATCATGGCATGGAAGACAGTATGTGTCATAGTTTATTGAAAGTACCAAAGCCACACGGCATGGCCTCTAAGAGGAAGTTTGTGTGGTCGTAATTGCGAATGGTCGAAATTCGCATAGGTCGTAAGTGGAGGAACAGTTGTATTCTAAATATTTTAGCTGCAACAAACTATTTTTTCCTACCTGGAAGACGTGCCGATGGCAGTAACCAAAGCTTGCAGCATTCCGAATATAAATCTGTGGAGGCAGAAGCTAGTTTCGTCACCGTGGTAATTTTAAACAACCTGATTGGCTAGGCTAACTAACCATAATATCTTAAGCTGAAAAGAGAATATCCCATAAATATTTTGACCTGAAAAACGCGACATCCCAAGTAGGTAGGTTTACCCCCCCCCCCCCCCCCCCCCTTTTTTTATTTTTTATTTTACCCATCCCCCTTTTTTTAAATAGGTTAATCAATGTGGTTAGAGGGGCGATTACTCTCACTCGTCATGGTATTAAAACCCGAAGCCCCCCGTGTGGGTTCCGGGGCCCCATTGTGGGGAAAACAAGAATAGACCTACTGCCTCCCCAAAAGCATGTCGTAAGAGTCGACTAATCGGGGAGCTTCCTTTGAAGTCGGAGTACATCTGCCGGAGAGGCAAGAAACCAAAAGTCTGTATTCAAGAGAATGAGATCTGTAAAACTGATGCACACGCAACACTTAGGTTCTGGAGCAGGACTGAAGTTCAGTAGTGAACGAGCAGCCAGAACCTTCAGCCAGAGTTTACAGCTGGTGAACGCGAAGAAGAAGAAGAAGAAAACCCGAAGCATTGGCGCCCAGAAATAAACAAAACAATATGCCCTTTATGAAAAAAAAAAACAGACAGCAACGAATATTCTCATCAAAACATTTCAGGCCTCACGAAATGTATTAAGGTCTACGCATATAACTATATACTAAATGTATTGCTACAAGAAAAATAATGAGGGTGGGGCGGGGGTGGCAAATACAAGAGGGGACTGCTCCAGTGAAAACGGGACGTATGGTCACGCTAACGTTGGCTCTTACGATAAGTACATCAAAATAACAAGCACACACAAAACACACACTGTGTAAATAACATTAGTATCATCTCTCTTTTTTGTCGTTGCGTTTACCTGTTTTACACTCCGGCGGCAAGTTCTGGTTATTTGTCTACTTATGGACTAGTAGTCTTGCTCCAGACTTTGAGTTTCGCATGCACATCTGTTTTACATATATAATATATTCATATGCAGATTGTTGGTCTTTCGCCTTTCAGGCAGAGGCGCTCCGATTTCGTGCGAAACACCATTAATTAGTTGACTTTTACAACCAATGATAGACAATACATTACGACCGTTACATTCTTTATATTTTTTATACTTTATTTAAAATATATTATACTTAGCAATAATAATCTGTAATAAGTTATAATTAACATATAATCTTTAAATCATGTGTTTTTTTTTTTTTTTAAATATAATACTGACATTTCAAAAACTCTGTATATCCCAGTTATAACCCAGAAGCGTCAAACAAGATATCATTAGTTGAATTACCATTGCAGAGAATAAAGCAAATTTCACTGCTCTGCTAGTCCTCATGTTTTATGACAGATACCAGTCAGACAGGTGGAATTTCAGTTTTATATTATAAGATTATAATACTCATTGCAATACTCACCTGTATGGATTCTTTCTAACGAAAACAAAATACAGCAACGGAAGAACCATGAAGCCATGAATTCCTAGGCCCAACATGACGGTAAGGAAATAAAAGCCGAGTTGTTCAAAAGATTTTACCGGGTCATCCATGTACACCACTTGGGCGGCCACCAGGAACAGCACTCCGATTGGTGAGTACCTGGATTATCAAAGCGTTTCCCCCTTTAGTGTTCAAGCAAATGTTCATTTAAAAGAAAGGAGTGTACACTCTTTGCTTTGCGTTGATTTCGAGAATGGTTTCGACAGCCGGCAGTTTAACTCTTTGAGTCTCCGGGGGTTTAGCATCAGGGGCCAAAACGGGTACTCAAGATAGATGTAAAATCAGCACATCTTGCGTTTATTGGGCCTCTAGGTAGGAACCCATGAAAGTATGTTGCGTTCCTTAGGACTCAAAGAGTTAATAAGCAAAGTCAAACGACTGAACGTACAAATGAACTGTAAAAACCACAACTAGTCAACAAATGCAATGTTCTCTAAAGAAAACGCAACGAGCTTGCTTCATCCACTGTACCTAGATTCATTTAAAGGATGTTTCGATTTTGTCTTGAATGAATAAATGAATCAAGAATTGATATCACTGCACTCAGGATATTCACACACGTGCTCCGTCGCCTTGTTCAGTAACCAACGAAGAGTCGGCATGTTGATAGTTCCAGCTGCAACCTAATTAAAAGTCCGCTTACGTTTCGCACTCAGAGTTGAAAATCTTTCAGACCCTCTAAGCCCCCATGTTTACAGGTCTCAAACAAGCATCTCCGGCCGCTGGCTATTTTGCTCCACCATCGGGTTAGCTGTCGACGACTGGATTTTTGTCGAATTCAATCTTCTCAACGCTGCGCTGCTCAGTTATGCGATATCGCATTCACACAAAACACAACCTCTCACTCTGGCTGCGAATCACATACTAACTAATTTAGACCTTGGTCTTAACTTATAACCCTCGTTCTGGGTTTCACGTGCTGGTTTGAGCCCTGTTTCTACGAGTATTCGCATTCTCATGTATTCCTCTCTTCTCTCAAGATTTACTCCCATATTATTCTTTAGAGCATTTCCGTGGGAAAATGCCAACATTACATTTAGAAAGCAAATCTCATTAGGTAAACTCAGCCTTACCAGATAACAGCAGAGATCAGAATTAGTGTGGTCTCGCTCAGTGATTCCACTAAGTCCTTCAGTGGTTTCCCTTTGGGGCCCAGCCTGTTGATAGCGATGCCCATGGCGATCGAGATAGTGACTAGTCCCAGCATATTGATGCCGCTAGTCTGTATAATGACTGGTTCATACACTGGTACTGTGGAATATATAACACACTTCACATCCAGAGTCGGCTTTGTGGCTAAGTAGATGCGAACGCTTCGTAATGCCGGGATGCCGGGTTCGACCCCAGCTGCGGGTCATACGCCTTGCGTTGGTTTCGACAGTGGTATCAAGAAAGCCGACCGTCCAGGAAGCAATGGCAAACTACTGGACGTAAATTTGCCTAGAAAAACCACCACACAACAGCCAGTGGCTGTTGGGGTTGGTTCTGCAAACGTACTGCAAAGGATACGCAACAAACCCAACACCCAGAACTTCCACTTGGCACCTGAATTCTTTGAGCGTCCAAAAAAACACTTCTTTTTGTGTGTGTGTGTGTGTGTGTGGAGGGGGGGGGGCCCTCAGCGCCCCCCCCCCCTCACCTTATTAAGTACGCTCTTTTTCTATGCGGCTTATTTGAAACGTCGGCGTTTGTGGTTTAGGCGTTGCGAACGCGCTTCGGAATGTCGAGGTGCCGGGTTCGATCCCTGCTGCGGACGGTTTGTCTTGTGATGGTTTCGACCGTGGTACTGAGAGCCGACCGTCCAGGGCAATGGCAAACTACTGGACGTAAATTTGCCTAGAAAAAACACAACAGCCAGAAAGTGCTAGGGTTTGTTCTGCAACGTCCTGTAAAGGATACGCAACTAATTTTTATTGGAAACATTGGACTACACACTTGACTTGAAATGACTTCAACTGGAATAATTAGCGACACGTTAATTACCGGTATACTGCCAGGCGTGAGTTTATCATATCTTTAAAAAAAAAAAAACAGTTAGTAAGCCAAGCTAGTAAAAACAGTGGCTGAAGTCATGGGCGGTCAGAAAAACATGTAGGAAGTTTTTCTCATACGAGCCAGAACCTGAACTTGTGACCCCCACCCCACCCCTTCTTTTCCTCCCATTTTTTTTTTTTTTTCTAAAGGGATCTATCATCATCATCATCATGTAGCAGGTCCTTTGCAGAACGTCGCACTCATCAGAGTGTGCCTGAAAGAAACTCGGTCTCTCGCCAGTTCACCCGCCTCATGCACTTTCACACTCAAGGAGTCACTTATATCCTGTGCCCATCTTTGTGTCGGTCGGCCTCTGCCCTTTCTTCCTGGTACCATGCCTTCTGCTATAATTTGTTTCCAATCCGTCGTGGCGCTTGATATGACCAAAATATTTCAGCAATGATGCTGTTTATTAGCTAATCTTCGTTGATGTTAAGATCTTTTAAGATGTCAATATTTCTCAAATGTTAAAGGGATCCACTTGTATCAGTTCGAATTGTACAAATACTTGAGGTAATTTGATTCTGTTCTTGTCTTCCCCGTGCGGGTTCCTGACCTGAAACTTAGTGTGGGTGGAGGTTGAAAGCGGAGGGTGGAAGGGGGGGGGGGGGGTAGATCCACAACCTCCCCAAGATCTGGTTGTTTGTCCACTTCTGGATTTTAGTCTTGTTCCAGAACCTGCGTGTTTCGTGCGCATCGGTTCAACAGATCTGACTAAACTGTATTCAGATTGTTGATTCCTTGCCTTTCAGGCAGATGCACTCCGACTTCGAAGGAAGCCCCCATTTAGTCGACTTTTACGACATGCTAGTATGGGGAGGCATTGAGTCTGTGTTTGTTTTTCAAACAATGAGGCCCCGGACACCACACGGGGAGTATTGATTCCATATCCTCAAGGGTTCCCCACAAGTGTATCTATAAGACGCATTGGAAACGTCAGCCAGGCACTGTTGAAAAAAAAAAGATTTTAAATATTAAAAAGAATACCCTAAAAGAGTAAAGAGGTTGAAGTTAATTTAGCAGCATATCCTTTACAAACCAGTTTTTTTTTTTTTTTTTTCGTCGCACCTCCCCCCCTACCCCCCCTCTTTCTCTCTCTCTCTCTCTCTCTCTCTCTCTCTCTCTCTCTCTCTCTCTCTCTCTCTCTCTCTCTCTCCTTTCCTCTCCCTCTCTCAGTAAACAGCAAATATTTACCAATGGTTTTGTTATTGTTAAGTGTCTGGTTTGGTTTGACGAGGGGCATATTGCTGGTCTTTGCCACCTCCCTGAGATTAGTAATTTTCTGAAATACAAATCGTAAACATTAGAAGGGGATAAACTAGCAAGAGAAAGAATAACATTCTTTGAAATACGCAGATGTATAGACAGACAGGCGGAACGAGTGGGTGACTGAATGAAACAATGAAAGAATGAACGACAAAGTAAATGAATGAATAAATGAATGCATGGGCGATTGGAGTCATGAACTGATAGATGGATGGATCAATGAATGCATGAGCGATTGGATTCACGAAGCGATAGATGGATGGATCAATGAATGTATGGGCCAGTGATTGGAAGAAATGATGAGTGATTGAGTGAGTGCGCGGATTATTAGAATAATGAATGAACAGGTCGGACTGGTTGGTGGTCAAGTGACCTCATGGAAACGTAGTTAGTCATAAGATCAATGAAATATACTACCAACAGCCATAAGATCAATGAAATATACTACCAACAGTCATAGGATCAATGAAATATACTACCAACAGCCACAAGATCAATGAAATATACTACCAACAGCCATAAGATCAATGAAATATACTACCAACAGCCATAAGATCAATGAAATATACTTCCAACAGTCATAAGATCAATGAAATATACTACCAACAGTCATAAGATCAATGAAATATACTACCAACAGTCATAAGATCAATGAAATATACTACAAACAGTCAAAAGATCAATGAAATATACTCCCAACAGTCATAAGATCAATGAAATATACTACCAACAGTCATAAGATCAATGAAATATACTACCAACAGCCATAAGATCAATGAAATATACTACCAACAGCCACAAGATCAATGAAATATACTACCAACAGTCATAAGATCAATGAAATATACTACCAACAGTCATAGGATCAATGAAATATACTACCAACAGCCACAAGATCAATGAAATATACTACCAACAGCCATAAGATCAATGAAATATACTACCAACAGTCATAAGATCAATGAAATATACTACCAACAGTCATAAGATCAATGAAACATACTACCAACAGCAAGTTAATTTAAAAGGGAAATTGTCTATATTCCTTTTATGAACGAGCATATGAGTCACAAATACCTGGTAGTACATGGGCCAGAAGGGGGTACAAACAGACTGACCAAATCCACACGGCAGGGACTATGAAAAGTAAAATTCTATGTCATACCAAAACAATTAAATTAAGAATCTGAATCTTCAAAATCAAATTGACTAGGATTACGTACACATGATGTTTTCTCCCAAATAATGTTTTTGTTTTTAGCTTAGCAAGCAAGGAAGCAAATATTATAGCTTTAATCCTTAGCCAATGGAGGCAAAGAAATCTTTGAAGGTCGCCGGTTCATTCAGCGGCGCTGCCGCTCAGTTCAAGAGCACAATATTTACGGATCTCCCTGGGGATCTTTGCATGAGCTACGGAGGTCGTGCTCTGTGCGACGCTCTCGGCAGGCAGTTAGCTGTTATGCGTAGAGAGACTGAGCCATGCGGAATTTTAAAAAACCGGTGCAACGAAGTCGATCCTTTCACCTTTACCTTTACCATTTATAGATATGGACTGACGAATAAGAGTTATCACTGTCTTCTCCGTTTTCTTTATATTCAAGGACAGACCTTTTTTTGCACCGTCCCTCACTACAATATCCAATAATTGTTGTTGACCGTTCGCATTTTCAGCTATCAATAACTGTGTCATTTGCAAAACGTATGTTGTTTATATTATAACCTCCCACACTTATTCCTTCTTTGTTTATCTTTGTAATAAGTAAAGGTCCCTTTTCCACGCCTTTAGGAGTATAGAGTATATAGGGCTAGACCTATGTTTTTATAGACCAATCAGCACAAGATGTGTTATGTGGTCATCATCACGCCGGCCGCCTCTACTTCCCGGGACTGCACCCGGTACCCACTCAAGGCTGGGTCGTCCTGAGAGCCAAGGTCATTTTTTTTTAAAGTCAGGTTTCGCAAAGGGAGCTAACCCACGACCTTCCGATCCGCGGCGAGCGTCTAGCCGATCTGCCACGGGGACTCCCGCTAATCTTTGATCTTTCTCAATATCATATAGAGATAGAAAAAGTCAGATGACAAAACACATGCCTGTCTTACTCCTTGTTTCATCTATTCATATTCTATTTCTCATTTTAATAGCTGCCCTTTTTTTCTTTCAATAAATAGTCGTTATTATTCTGAGATCTTTCCCATCAATGTTATTATCTGTCAGAATGTTGACAAGTTCCTTGTATTTCACCTAACCAGAGATTATTACGCCTTTACGTCCTTTTCAGGACGCAATTTTTTGTTATTTGAAGCCCCACTCTGGCTTTTGCCGGGGGCCGCAATATAGGCAGGCTATAAATATGGCCAGATGTCTGAACGCGGTTTCTGGGACCTCTCCACGGCGATCCTCATCCATATGGTGGCACTTTGTGTCATCGGGTGTTTATCGCTTGTGTGATGCCCTGGTGGGGTAGAAAGTCAGTCAGTCACCTAACCAGATGTAATTCCGTTCTTCTTAGGACTTAATTTTTTGTTATTTAAAGCCCCACTCTGGCTTTTGCCAGGGGCCGCAATATAGGCAGGCCATAAAAATGGCCAAATGTCTGAACGCGGTTTCTGGGACCTCTCCACGGTGATCCTCATCCACTTGTGGCACATTGTGTCATTGGGTGTTTATCGCTTGTGTGATGTCCTAGTGGGGTAGAAAGTCACTCACTCACCTAACCAAATGCTTTTATGTAATCTATTAAGTTTAGATGCAAATTCGTCTGGGTTTCAAGTGATCTATATGTCAGCGTTCTCGAGGTATTTATGTCCCGTGTGAAAAGAGGGAAAAGATAGTGACTTTAGTCTCAGCAAAGGCAATATCATACAAAATGCATCAAATGCATAAGGCAGCCTTTAGAAATGCCAACGCAAACAGTCTGTCACTAGAAATGCAAGTCATCGTCTATGGAAGCAGACGTTACAGCAGATCAGTAGTCGCATACGCAATTAATCGCACAAGGCACCACACGTTCTCTAGCTACAGGCCACTCGCCATTTTCCTAATCTGCAGTTCACAACGCAAAGTAACGTAGGGAAAAGTCATAAAACATTCCAAATAAAATCCGCAGCTCTCAGTATCGTGACATGCACTAAATTCAGTAGCTGGTTACAATTTAAGAAGAAATTGGAAACAACTGGTTACAAATAAAGAAGAATTTGGAAACAACAGAGATGTGGTTTCTGAGACGAATGTTACGAATACCTTGGACGGCCAGAGTAACTAACAACGATTGTTTGAAAGAAGCTAATGAAAGTAGATCTCTATATACAACAAAACGAAAGAGACAAACACTGTTCTTTAGCAACATAATGAGAAGAGAGACAGTGGAGAACATCGTAACAACTGGGAAGATCAGTGGGAAAAGGGGTAAAGGTAGACCAAGGGAGAAGATGCTAGATGGTCTGAAACGATGGCATGGAGAGATATCATCAAGAGAGCTGTTCCAGGCAACCAGGTATCGTGATCTGTGGAGATGCATGAGCGCCTACGCCAGTTGGCAGGGCACATGATGATGACGATGATGGGTGACGGAACTTGTGGGATTATCCTGATGGAAGCTTTCTAGTCTAAACGTTCATTTCGTAATTGTGTTCTCCTGGGAACATAGCTAGTTCTAGTTCTCGTTTAGATTGAATCAACTGCTTCTTGGCAAAGTGTACAGCGGGACTGTCGATGAAGACGGTGACGATAATGATGACGACGATGATCGCTGAATCGTTACTGTACTCATGTCAGAAAAGAAAGACATCTTTCTAGCGGGTAAATGGGACTAGATTTTGCAGTGGTAATGCAAACAGAAAACTGCTTATGGGTAACGTATTACAGTGTATGAACAATTTTTTGGCAGACTACACATTACTCTTATAAATAAAATAAATAGTTGTGTGCCTAAGTCGAACCGTCACTACTGTTTGTATGTACCACTTTTTAGAACGGTGTAACGATTGGGAAAAGGACGGGGGGGGGGGGTGTCGTGAGACGGACGATTTAAGGCCGCAAGGCTAGTTTTGTCGCCACGGGAAGTTTGATTTTGCCCGAAAAACTCCATCATCTTACCGGGGTCGAACCTAAATCTCCCGCACAAGAGTCTGACGTTGCGACCGCTCGGCCAGCCGGTCGTAAGTCAATTTGCATTATCAGTTAAGTGATAAAACAAAGAAGAGGGTAATATACCGGGCATTTCATGGGGAGACATGAACAGAGAATCACTAAACAGACACTGAAATGGGAAAGCGAACACATAAAAGAGAAACCCTATGAAACATTTTGTTCAGCAAGGCTAAAGGTTCTGGACCAGATTCCCGTTATAATATCGAAAGGGTTGCATAGAATATAACGGAATGTGGGACTAGACAGTGAGCTCTATGTGACATATAACGGCAAAACAGAATGATAGTGATTGTGGTGGTGGTGGTGGTGGTGGTGGTGATGATGAAGATGATGATGACGGTAATGTAAATCAGTGGAAACATTACCTTGCTGAAGCAGGCCTCCACCATGTTGTCGGGAAACATTTGTCTGAGAGAAAAAAAAAAACAGGTTAGAATGTGCATCAATTTACACGCTAAGCAATGTCACAGTGTGTCCCCAAAATCGTAACCTCACACTTTAACAAATAACTCGACAACTCTTGTCAGGACCCAGGCTAATTTTTGCATGTGGCCTTACATTTCCCATGTCCTTATGCTTTAACAAATTACAATTGCCAGTTACTACTGTTTTCTTAAAGCGTCGAATTTCTTTGTTTTTTGTTTGATTAAAAATCCGTGTACCCCACAAAAATAGAGTTTACACACGCGCTGAGATTGTTTGAAAATCAGTTCACGTGTTCAGCGATGCGTAGTGATTATTTTGATAGCCTATCCCGCATACAATAGGAAATCCATAACTCACGGTAGACTAATGCTGTAGATGACTACCTGAGAGTGAAACACCTTTGAAACGCTTACAATCTTATGATTTAAAAAGTCCTTGTTACTAAGTCAACCCTAAGCAGGCTGATTGTTTGCTCTGAATTGGTATCTGGGGTTTTTTTTTTTTTTTTCACATACCCCAAATCGGGCAAAATGAAAACTAGATGTTTGTTCCCACGAGTCCACCTCGTTGCTTTTATCATTCGTCCCGTTTGCACACTTTTTATATCGTAGTTGATATCGGCCTCGACTTCTTCTACCCGTCTTTAATTCACCATAGAGGATATCCTTAGGGACTCTGCCATCCTCCATTCTCCAGCCACCAGAGCCTTCGTAGACTGAGCATTGAGAAAAACTGTTGTTATACCTGCTCTTTCCAATATCTCAGTGTTTGTGATCTTGTCCTACCACTTTATGCCCAGTATTCTTCTTAGGCATCGCATGTGAAAGCGATTTAGCCTCCTCATGCGAATAAGTTGACCAAGTTTCACTGCAATAAAGCAGCGTGCTGAGAACACAAGCCTGATAAATAAGAGTTTTTGTTTTAATCGTGAGCTTTCTGTTCTCCCAAACTTTGTGTTAGTCATCTAATTGTTGCTGCTGCCTTACCTCATATAGCTTGAAAAGTGTTGTTTTCTCACGCATCATAGAAAGTTTATTTCGTCGTGTCATTTCATAGGCAGGTAAAGGTGAAGTCGGGATATGTGAACCAGCGTCATTGCACACGGTTATAAACCATAAGTGTTCTGCCACCAGTACGGACAGCTGATAAAAAAAACTGTCCGCCTGTGTCGCCGTTCGCACGTAACTCTGTAGCTACAGCGACTTCCTCCATTTACCCCAGAGGGTCACTCTGATACCCATTTCCTAGAGGCTGAGTAAACCCCGGGAACCGCCCGGTTTCGAACACCAACCGTGGGCTGCAGTGAGTCGCAGCTGGATTTGAAAGCGAGCCTCCTATCGGCTGCGCTAACGTGGCTCCTTTTATAGGAAGGTTTGCTGCATCACAGATGGAGGAAAGTGCAGCTCCCCACCCATCGAGTGAAGCACTGTTCCCTTACACGCAGTAGAAAGTGTTAGTCCTTCACACATCGTGAGAAGTGTTTTCACCTGACACCTAGTTAGATTTGCTGTTCCCTCTCATTCTGTGGTTTGTCAATCCCTCATACACTGTAAAAAAGTGACTGACCCTAACACATCATTGGTGCTCTCTGTGCCATAGAATTATAAAAAGCTAATGTTCAACGCCTCACAATTATTGACAGGAACAGCAAAAGAGAAATCAAATTGGCACACATAGGTGTGTGTGTGTTGTTTTTTGTTTACAGCTAAGCTGCGATATCTGCGCCTTCCTTTCCAAAACATTCGATTTAATTCAACTCTAATTAAGCGCCTTTTGCGACATGCTTGCTGAAAGGCAGTAGTCTTTCCGTTAACTTTCCCTCCATAATAGGACACCAGAACCTTCATGAGAAGTTCGGGAAGGAAAGAGCTGACATAATTAATGTTACAACTCACTATTGTCACCCCGTCTCGTTCGGTCGCGTGATGTAGTATTCATTCCTACAAACTGTCCAATGTTCTAGGGGTGTCAAGTGTTGCTTGTTTTGAACGTTTTAAGCACATTCACTGTCGATGACAGCCACAGCCAAAGAGCGTAAAAATACAAAAGATAATTGATTCAATCCCCACGAATTGTCGCGCCATCGGCGCTTCCCGCTGCAGTATTTCTTGCTTCATTCAGGCGCCTGTGGCGCCTGAGCTATTCACAACAACAACACATTTCACAAACAGCTGTTGTTCACTTAAAAGACAGTTGCGACAGGAAGGCTGACCACTTTCGTCTGTGGCACAATGTGTCGACCGCGTCGAACAAAACCAGACAGTTTTGGGCACGGTGTGTATAGGAAGGTGTCTCAAAATACACATAGAACACAGGACAGCCCGTGGGAACGAATACGAAACCACGCCGCCGAACAAGATGGTGTGACAGTCGTCAGTTGTACCTAATTACCTGATGAGATCCAGAAACGTGTCCACGGCTCCCACTTTCCTGAAGGTTTTGTCAGTTGGCGCCGGCCTGTCGCCCCTCTGGCCAGGTTTGATGGCCAGAACCAGGATGATGCCCAGAATCACGGCCATCAACGTTGTCGTCAGGTAATACAGACAAGCGCGTGCTCCAAGTCTGCCTGGGGATAGGCCATAACATTCTACTATAAATAAATTGTGATTGTTATTCGACATATGCTTCGTTAATATAAATTTCTGTAACCTATGGTGCCATTTCAATGGTTTGAAATGAATTCGGCCCGTATTCCATAGTTATGGATTTCAAGCTGTATGATAGACATGGCCAACAAGACACCTTTTTTTTTGGGTGCCTAGTTGACCATGTTCTTAGTGCACTTGTATTCATGGCGAGGCGCACACGCCGTCTGGAGGTGACAGGTTCAATTCCCGGCACGGTAACTATAGCTTTCGATTTTTATGTTGTCTAGTGTGTTCTTCTATCTTTCTACCTCTTTCTTTGAGTGCCGATCAATACACTTTCTGTTACTTGATTAATTCACATTCTACTAGTGTGGTGTCTGTGTTTGTGTCTGCATAAAAGTGTGTGTGTGTGTGTATGTGTGAATAGAAATCTATTTTTTTTAAACAGAGACTAAGCGCCACCATCCATCTCTCCCTACACACACACACACACACACACACACACACACACAACATGCATAGACGATTATTTTACTATTAGTTTTTATACGTATTTCTTACTATTTCAGATATAATATTATTATCATTTGATATTCAGTAAATTATTAGTATTATTATTATGTAATTAAACTAGGCTTAGGTACCTTGAGCTTACCCACACATTTCGAACTTAGTGGGGGAAAACAAGGGGCTCCTTCCCTATGCAAATATGTCATTTCTGTTGTCACCCCTCTGTGTGCGTCTCTGTATTTGTGAGTGTCTGTGTGTGTCTGTGTGAGTGTCTGTGTGTGTCTGTGTGCGTGTCCGTGTGTGCGTGTGTGTCTGGGAGGGGTGGGGAATAGCAAGAGGGGGTGATTCACCTAAGTGTGTCTGTGTGTGCTGGCTTATTTAAAAAAATTTCTTAAAGTTTTTCAACGTTACTTATTAACTATCATCTTTTAACATGGAAGCTGCCTAAAATCTGGCCATGAAGTAAAATTGACTGGCGTGACTTTAAAATATGTATTTATACATTTTATATAATTTCAACCACTATTATATTTTCCCCACTAACCAGAAAATTTTTATTATTATTATTACCCACTTTAACCAGGCTTAACTCAGCTAAGACCGGTCCCAAGCACGGCTGTAAAAGGAGGAGGGTCTGGCTAAACCTGAGTGCTTCATGCGTCTCCGGAAGTAGTGGGTAACCGTGAATCAGACGGTCTGCATGGAGGCCGCAAGGAGGCAGCCCCTCCACCATGCAAAGGCACAACAGGCCAATCACCTGTTTGCCTTAAACCACGATTGCAAGTAACTACAGAGAGAAAACCGGACGGATCTTAACGGCGACGAACTGGCATGGCTTACGGACTACGATTTATGGAACATGGAATATAAGAGACATTAACGGAAAGGAAAACAAGTTAGTAGGGGAGATGAGGAAAGCAAAATTAGGAGTCTTGGCTCTGACTGAAACCAAGAAAAAGGGGCAAGGAATCACAGATCACGATGGAAGTATGCTGCTCTACAGTGGTGTCCCTATGACGGAGATAGCCAAGGGAGGTGTTGGCTGTATTGTGGCCAGGAATCAAGTTAGTAACATCAAGGGATGGAAATTCATCTCAGAGCGAATAATGGTGTTAGATCTGAAAGAAGAAGATAAAATTGTCAATTTTGTCATTGTGTACGGGCCAAATGAAGATGAGCGAGGAGATATTAAAGAAGAATTCTTTGAACTGCTCCAAAGGACCATAGATGACTGTCACGATGAAATTATCCTCCTAGGAGATCTAAATGCCAGAGTAGGAAATGATCACTCTAGATGGGGTGGAGTGATCGGGAGATATGGTGAAGATGTTTTGAATGATAATGGCAAGCGACTTCTCAGATTCTGCAGGGAACAGAACCTTGTCTTTACAAACACAAAATTCCCCCACAAGCGTATACATGCATACACAAGATGTGAACCTTCAAAGAATGAAAAATTCATCATTGACTACGCCATAGTTAGGAAAAGTGCATCCAAGTTTGTGAGAGATGCCAGAGTCATGAGAGAACCAGAGATTGGAAGTGACCACTATCTGGTCACAATAAAGAGAACAACTGAAAGAACTGCTCCAACAAGGCAACACCGACAACCAAGCAAGAAACCAAGCAACCAAGAAGGGATGAGGATTAAAGCATACAAGCTAAGAGAGCCAGATATTAAGGCTAGATACCAGGAGCTTATAGTGAAAGCAATAGGAACTGAAGAAGAATCATCAGAGGACACTGAAACCCTCTGGTGCAGATTCAAGAATATCCTCACAGCAGCTGCAGTAGAAGCATGTGGTGAAGTCCCAAGTGGAAGGCGGGGACACAGGACACCTTGGTGGACAGAAGAAGTCAAATTGAAAATAGGAGAAAAGAAAAGGGCATGGAAGCAATACCTGGCAGCCAGGAACACAGCTGAAGAAATAGAAAAATATAAACAATATGTGGCACTCAGAACAGAGACCAAAAATATTGTGCTTAAAGCAAAACAGAAATCATGGGAAGAGTTTGGAGAAAAGTTGGAAAAGAATGCAAGAGAAAACCAAAAGCTGTTCTACAAGACCCTTAAGAACATGAGGAAGGAGAAAGAGTGCCCACTTAAATTCATAAAAGACACGAAGGGGCTCTGCTTACTTCTACAAATGATATCATGGGCAGATGGAAAGAATACTTCTCAGAGCTCCTCGGCGTTGAGGGAAGTCATGACCCAGAAATAATGGACCTCACTGCTGAGAAGGAATTCAATCATGGGGAAGATAACATCAGGATGGAAGAATTGAAGGCAGCTATTGAGAAGATTAAGCTGGGAAAACCAGCAGGTCATGATGGTATAACACCAGAGATGGTCAAATATATGGGAGTCGAAGGTGAGCGCCTTCTACTGAAGGTTCTCCAGGCAGCCTGGTGTAGCAAAACTATACCAAAAGATTGGGAGATTGCCATCATTATACCTATATTTAAAAAAGGTGATAACAGACAATGTGAAAACCACAGAGGCATATCCCTCCTCAGCGTTCCCGGTAAAAGTTACTCTAGAATTCTTGAGCAGAGACCTAGAAGTCTGGTAGAGCCACAGCTGGACGAGGCCCAATGCGGCTTCAGAGCAAACCGAAGTACTCAAGACCTTATCTTCACACTGAGACAGATGCGTGAAAAAGCCCTGGAATATAAGAGTGAGATGCACTTATGTTTTTTGGATCTGGAAAAGGCATTTGACAAGGTACCCTGGAACAAGCTCTGGGACTGCTTGGCAGAGAAAAACATCCCAGCACCCCTGATCAGTGCAATACAGAGTTTCTACAAAAAGTGCAGAAATTATGTAAGAACAGCAGACCAAAAGTCAGAAAAATTCAAGACTGCCAGCGGTGTTAGACAAGGTGATATTCTCTCACCTTACCTCTTCATTCTTATGATGGATGATGTCATCAAGACCTGTAAGGAGAAGACAAAGAAGTACTCTGTAGGGTACTGGAAGATGAGACCAATCTGTATATCAGAGCTGGCTTTTGCAGACGATGTGGCCCTGATAGCTAAATCAGAGGCACACCTTCAGTCCAACTTACTTGTCTGGAAGGAAGAGCTTGAAAAGAAAGGGATGACCATCAGTGTCTCCAAAACTAAAACCATGGTGATCTCAAGAGAGGAGAAGAAACACCAGATCATGATGGGACAGTATGCGTTGGAGCAGGTTAACCAGTTCAAATACCTTGGAGTTGTATTAGACCAAAATGGAGGCATTAAGACTGAGCTGGCTACACGAAAAGCAGCTGCTGGGAGACTCTTCCAGGCCATAAACCGAGGGTTTCTTAGCAAAAGAGAAATTGGCAAGAGGACGAAAATGGCTGTTTACCGCTCTACCTATGTACCAGTCCTGACCTATTGGTGTGAGTCATGGGCAATGACAACAGCTCACAGAAGCCAGCTGCAGGCCTCGGAAATGAGATACCTGAGAAAGGTGGTCCAAGTGACAAGAAGGGACAAAGTCCGCAATCAGACAATACGTCAAGATCTTGATACCCAGCCCTTACTAACCCGAGTAGATCAGTCACAGTTACGATGGTTTGGACATGTATGCAGAATGGGAGAAAATCGGCCACCATGGCAGGCATGGGAGGCTAAGAACCAGGAAACCAGACCTCCGGGACGACCCAGGGTGCTCTGGGAAGACAACATCCGACAGTCCCTAACTGACAGAGGACTGGAATGGAACAAAACCAGAAAGAAAACTGCTGATAGAGACGTGCAGGGACGTCGATTGTGATAACAAAACACAAAATAACATTTTGTAGGAAGTCGGCATTCCGAAACCCAAGTTCAAGGTGTCTCCTTCGTGCCAAAGAACAGCATGGCTGTTGGGTGAACAGTCGTTAACGAAGGCAGTCAGGTCGTTGTAGGGGCGACGCCTGCTGGTGGATGTAATGTCCTAAGTCCCTTTCCCAGCTAATAGTGAGGGTACTGCTGGGGGTGACCATTTGTTAACCCCTCACATAATGCTTCAAGTCACAGTGGACACTAGGCACGACCACTTTTTTTTTTTTTTAAGCCGTGGCAGTTCTGCCAGGCGCTGGCCGTTGCTTTTTTGCTCCATTTGTAGACTGGAAGGATATAGTTTCGTCACCCAGCTTCTGAGTTGAGTGCATGGTGTGACACTGTGAGCTACGAGTGTTTTTCGTTGGCACAGGAGCGGAGCAACAATGGGGTGACCCGTTTGCTATGATGCTGAAACTAGTATTACCAGATTACCAGATTACCAGATTACCAGCTGATAGAGACGTCTGGCGATCTCTCTGGCAAACCTCTACACCCCAAAGTAGAAGAGGAGCGACTAAGTAAGTAAGAAAGTAAGTAAGTTAACCAGGCTTACGCTTTTAAAGCTTCAGCCTTAGAAAAAATGTCTATGGGAGCCTTTAGCCCCTAACATTTCTTATACTTTTTAATGTACTTGATTGAGCAGACACTGGCACTCTTGACTAGCCAGGTTTTTTGATATTTTGGTGAAGTTGATTTTGTTTGAGCATCTCTGGTTGCCAAGTGATTTCAGTTTTTCACGTACAACCGTCCCATGTTCTAGGGGTGTCAGGTGTTGTTTGTTTTGAACATTTTAAGCACATCCGTCACCGACGACAGTCACTGCCATGTCTCTCTCTCTCTCTCTCTTTCTCTCTCTCTCTCTCTCTCTCTCTCTCTCTCTCTCTCTCTCTCTCTCTCTCTCTCTCTCTCTCTCTCTCTCTTGCACTTGCATAGATAACTGAGGGGGTATGGGTGCATAGATGGAATGCTTTATTGGCATTGTGGGTACTGAATTTGGGCAACATCTTTTGGGACACATTTACACTACAATCAGTGCAGTTGACCAGCATCCTACCTGAAGATCTGTTATCTAGCGCCGTCAGCCCAGAAATCAACGAGGATACAATCAATGGAAGAATCACCAGCTGAAGCATGTTCATCAGCAGCTCTCCGGGAAATTTTAAGTACATAATTTCCCTCTTGGTCAGCTTAGGGTCTAGATTCCGTAAGCCTGCGCCCATACCAATTCCGATAAGCAATGAAATTACCAAGAAAATGACTAGAAGGTTCTGCCTGAGCAGACGTGTGGTGTTTTGTATGCATGTCTTTTTTACCACCACGTCATTTTCTTTGCTACTGGCCGCAACCTCTGTTGAGGTGTTTGTCTCTACATTGTACTCTGCCACAATCCCATAGCTAGGCAAAGATGGTGGTTCTGTGATCAATGAGTATTGCGTTGTCTCTTGGATCATTTTATTTTGCGGATTGAAGAACCGTCAGTTAGTTGTCGTCTTTTGTGGAACGTTCTCAAAGTTATGACGACAGTAATTAGTAGTCAGTCTGGAAACAGATCTCTGTCTCGTTTAGTCAGCATCATCTGGCAATGAAAATGAAAATAAAAATGTCTCAGGTGACGTAGAATGTGTCAGTAGACCTTTTATTTGTACGACTGCGGTGTTTTTGGGGGGGGGGGAGACTATTGAACAGTTCTACAACTATGGAGGTACTGAGGACACTGGCTCTTAGGGTAAATGTCGTTGTTACGGATAATGCCTTAGTCCATAATTATTGAGCAGTTGCGGGACACTCGGGGCTGAATGGTCTCCAGGAATGGCGTCCGCCTCGAGTGCTGGGAGTTCCGGGTAAACGCCCCGGTGAAGGCTAGGATTTTTCACGTGGACTTCTAGTAATTTCCCATGGTCTCTGTGTAGTAAGATCGGACGCCTGTGTGTATTGTTGTGAAAGTAAAAAGTAGCTTGACAATTGGAAATCGCAAAGAGTAGCTTAACCGCGCAGCCCGGGCAAAATTTAGAGTTTAAAAAATCTACTCGATGTATTTCAGGATCATTGCCGGTGCTACGGAGTTCTTGCACTGCGCTGAGATTCTTCCGACTCGGGCTTGAGTCAGAAATAGAACGGAGCATTTATGGGTTACTGCCCTTGTGCCATGATGTTGTTCCTTGTCCAAACCGTACATTACCATTACGGAATAACAGTCACATACGACTTGCGTTTCAAGGAGTGCCAGGATGACTCTGAGATATATTTTGATACAAACAGTTCCCTTCTATGAATCAGCCTTTATTCGTAGATTTTTATCATTCCATCACACATAAACAGTGTCATCATCATCATCATGTAGTAGGTCCTTTGCAGAACGTCGCTCTCATCACAGTCTGCCCGAAAGAAACTCGGTCTCTCGCCTCGTGTGCTTTCATACCCAAGGAGTCACTTATATCCGGTGCCCATCTTCGTGTCGGTCGGCCCCTGCCCCTAGTACCATGCCTTCTGATATAATTTTTTCCAATCCGTCATGGCGCTTGATAACGAATAAACAGTGTAGATACGACAAAACAGTCAACGGTCAGTTAAGCTCTAATTATGGCAGGGACGCAATGTTGGATAAACGCGTTGCGCTGTCCGAAACCCTTGCCTCTCCCTGTGGCTGCTACGTCCGGTCAGAGGGGACTCATTCTTTCTTGCCCAAAATCAGGTCAAAGCTTCTGGTTCTGGGGGGAGACTCATCTTCTTGTCACTGAATGTTAGCTCAAAGCTTCTCGTCCCTTCCCTGCCGTATCGGGCGGTGGAAAAACAGTCACTCCCTTGGCTTGACGGGGATACTCTCTATATCTCTTCCTAACCTGCTTGTGGGTCAAACAGCTCTCTCTGTGGCAAGCTCCCGCTGCTCTTTACTCAGATTAACCTCACTCATACTAGGCATGTTTATGGAAATATAGGTACAACACTGTCGTCATCATCATCGTCATCATGTAGCAGGTCCCTTGCAGAACGTAGCTCTTATCACAGTCTGCCTAAAAGAAACTCGGTCTCTCGCCTAGTGTGCTTTTATACCCAAGGAGTCACTTATATCCGGTGCCCATTTTCGTGTCAGTCGGCCCCTGTCCCTCCTTCCTGGTACCATGCCTTCTGCTATAATTTTTTTCCAGTCTGTTGTGGCGCTTGATATGACCAAAATATTTCAGCTTCTGAAAAAGGATGCTGTTAATTAGCCAATCTTCCTTGATGTTCAGATCTTTTAAGATGTCAATATTTCTCCTTTTCTTTGTCCAAGATACTCTGAGAATCTGTCTATTGCATTTCAGCTCAAAAGCTCCTATTCTCTTTCTTAAGGACTGAGAGATAGTCCATGACTCACATCCGTACGTAGCCACAGGGAAGATGCATGCTCTCAGAATTCTAATTTGTATCTCCTTGCTAGTGACACTGTCGTCACTTGTACATATAAAGATTTTCTGAGTTTACACTACTCTCATTGCCCGGCTCTCTAACGAAGTTGGTTAAACCTGACTTTCGCGGCGGCCGGGTGAAGAATTCCTTGTGGTCCGGGTTCACTCCCGGGGGGTAGGCAGAAAAGCCACATTTCTCCCAGATTAACGGTACCTATAATGAAATCAATGCCGAAGGGTTGCGATATCCATAGTACCGAGCCAAAGGGTTTACAACTCATGGTTTCTGGATACTTTAAAAAAAAAAAAAATACTACTCTCATCTACACTGGCGGCGTCCATGGCTTAGGCGTTGTGAGTCCGACTCGTAATTCCAACGTACCGCGATCGAAACCCACAGCTGGCTGTGTGGATTTTTATCGTGGTATGGGGCGTCGCAGGTCGACCCAGCCTAATATGGGTACCAGGATGGCTGTCCTGGGGAAGTAAAGACTGCCGGCGTAATGCTGACCACAGTACCCACCTAGTGCCGTTGGTCTGAAAAAATATGGGAGCTTTTCCCATTTTCCCGATGCGCCTAAAGGAGAGAAAGGGGATCTTTACTTTTTTACTTTTCATCTACTGT
>CAJHNH020001224.1:1154001-1184001 GCA_905116865.2 Candidula unifasciata | reverse complement strand
CAAAATAAAGAAAAACTGCATCCAACAGGGGGATGACAGACAGTTCGTATAGTCAACTTACAAGAGCCAATCAACAGCCAGGATCATTGCCACGTCGTCTACAGGAAATCCTACTGACGTCAATACTATCACCATGGTAACCAATCCTGCTTGGGGAACTCCCGCAGCACCAATGGCCGCCGCTGTTGCAGTAATACTGAGAGAAATAGATTTTCAGAAGAACAGTTCATTTTGAAACGTAAATGTACGTACAACTGATAGACATATTTTCAAAACATATTTAACGATTTATAAAGGAGTCTTTTTCCCAGTCTGGGACATCAGGCATTAATGCAAGACTTGTTTTACTATAGTTGACCTAGTCAACATCACTCCGACCGTCTATACTTCCCAGAATATTGTCTAGTATCCATTTAGGCTGGATTAACTGGGGGCAAAAAATATTTGGTACTTTTGTTGTTATACACCCCAAACAGACAGTCCAGTATTTCAGGGTGTGGTAGATAGGCTGCATGCAGTCGTGGGACCTAGGCTGTATGCAGTCGTGGGACCTAGGCTGCCCTCTCTCGTGGGACGCAGCTAGGTTTGGGTTAACCAGTTCTAGGTGTTTTGGGGTAGTCAAAAGCACCACATAGCCGGAAAACCCGGTCCTACCGTCCTATAAAATATTAGACTGTCCCTGTGATGTCATCTAGGGTGACTTATTAATTCATCAGCATGTAGCAGGTCCTTTGCAGAACGTCGCTCTCATCCCGGTCTGCCATGTAGCTAGACGCTCGCCTTTAGATCTGAAGGTAGTTGGTTCAGGTCCTGATGGAGCAAGCTTCGGGGGGCGGAGGGGGACGAGGAGATAAATAAGCTTAAGGTTATAATTGTGACTAGGTTATTTGCGCCACATAAAATGACTGAACATTGCTCGCCACCAAGAACTATAAAAAGGACTTCTGTAGTGTTGATGGGATCAAAGGAGATAAATCTAAGTATTGTCCCAGCGACGAAGTCACCTACCGACGAGCTAATTGACAACCCGGTGGCCGATGTGTAAAAAGTGAAGACAAGAAACACAACACATTATCGTACGTTCGTCCATCACAAGTGATGAGTACCACTCTTTCTTGTATCCGTTATGAAACTGTACTTAAATGTTTGTGAGTCCCGAGGTGATTTATGTATCCAATACGTGCCCGTAAGAGCCTAGGACAAAAAGGGCAGTGTACAGTGAAATTTATGAAAAAGTGACTGGCCCGATTAATTGATTTGAAGTGAGGAAGAGTTGAGTAATTTCGTCGACCTCGCTCTCTCGCCTGTATCCATTTCAGTCCAGTGGCAGGACAATTAATCAAGTAACAGAAAGTGTATTGATCAGCACTCATAGATAGAAGTAGAAAAATAGAAGAACACTAGACAACATAAAAATAGAAAGCTTTAGTTACCGTGCCAGGAATTGAACCTGTCACCTCCAGACGACGTGTGCGCTTCGCCATGAATACAAGTGCACAAAGAACATGATCAACTAGGCACCCCCCAAAAAAGGTGTCTTATTAGCCATGTCTATCGTACAGCTTGAAGTTCTCAACTATGGAATACGGACAGATTTCATTTAAAACCATTGAAATGGCACCATAGGTTACAGCAATTTATATTACTGAAGCATGTGTCGAATAACAATCACAGCAACAACTGACGATACAGTAGACCTTAAAGACAAGACATAACACATTATACAGTATATAGAACCGATAAGGTCAGTTTAGAGCCAAAAACACGTTATCCTTACCAGATGGTAATAACGCTACCAACGTCCATGTCAAAACCTCGTATCTGTCCAATAAAAATGACAGCAACGGCTTCATAGAGCGCAGTGCCATCCATGTTGATTGTGGCTCCAACGGGAGCCACGAATGCTGTGATACGTGGGTCTATTCCGTTGTTTTCCTCGAGGTTCTTCATGGTAACTGGTAATGTTGCAGAACTGTGAAAAGGATGTGGACGTAGATATGATTTAAAAATAACAAAGTAAATTACCCCATTAGTTGCTTCTCTTCATCTTCTTATCCTTCTCCTTATCCGTCTCCTCCTTCTTCTTCTTTTTCTTCTTCTTCTTCTTCTTCTTCTTCTTCTTCTTCTTCTTCTTTTTCTTCTTCTTCTTCTTCTTCTTCTTCTTCTTTTTCTATTCTTGTTTTTCTTCTTCTTCTTCTTCTTCTGCTGCTGCTGCTTTTTCTTCTTCTTCTGCTGCTGCTCCGCTGCTGTCATTATTGTTGTGCCTGCTATTGCTGCTGCTGCTATTACTATTATTCTAGTATTACTACTTCTGTTACTACTACTACTACTACTACTACTACTACTACTACTACTACTACTACTACTACTACTACTACTACTACTACTACTACTACTACTACTACTACTACTACTACTACTACTACTACTGCTATTACTAATAATAATAATAATAATAATAATAATAATAATAATAATAATAATAATAATAATAATAATAATCCTTTTTCTTCTTCTTTATTTACTTGACATTAAAGTGCCTATACCTGTCCATGTGAAGCTTCATCAAATCACATTCACTTTCAATGAATATCCCTAAGATTGTACTGAATTGTGAATTGTAATCTCAGACGTGTTCCCGTGTGGCAAGAAATTCTGGAATGTGAACGAACAAATCTGGAAGAGCTTGAAGACCGTTGTTTCTGATACAAATGCAATTAATTCCTTGGACGGATTGCTTAAGAGAGGTTAATGGAAAGTAGCATTTTATGAGAAATTATAAGTGAGAAATGAGCTGTCTGAGAATCTCTGCGAACAAATCTGTAAAAGATTGTATGAGATATAAAGAGATTAAAAGAAATATTGGAACATACCGATCCTGAAACTCACTGAAAAGCAAAGACTGAAATTGTTCGGCGAACTATATAGTAGGAATGAATCGAACGAGGACGCCAGCGACAGCGTTCAACATGAACATCGGAACATCATGAGACAGAGGGAGACCAAGAAGAAAATGTGTTGATAGCAGTCTTCACCATATCACAGCATAATAAGCAACAGAGCATGCATTGGCTCAGCTATTGATAATCTTGAAAACAGCAACGTCACAAAGCCGCAGAAATATTGACAAAAGAAAAATATAGGACGTGTTAACTTATTTCAGCGAAAGGCATTGAAAAACATCGTTTTGGGTGGAAAGATCAAATGCGAAACTGGCAACGGCTGCGCGGGAAAAAGGGGGGGGGGGGGAGGTGATATTGAATGATTCAAGAAGACATGGCCTAGGAAAATATCAAAATCCGATACAAAGGACTGAGATCTGTAGAGAATCATAAACGCCTACGCTGTTTGTCAAAGCACTTATTGATGAAAACGACGATAATAGATAATATAACGATAATAGATAATAGACGATAATAGATAATTGATGGCGGCTTCTGCTACCATCAATGATGAACTGCAATTCTAATACTGTGATAAACATTCTGTGTGTTTTTCGTTGGCACAGGAGCGGAGCAAAGATGGGGTGACCCGTTTGCTATGAAGCTGAAACGAAGACTACCAGACTACCAGATAATAGAACCGCCTTGAAACCCCTGTTTTAACGAGTACAACTGCTGTACATTTTATCATATTACCACGAGACCAATAGTTACTCCATTAACGCCTTGTTGATACATTACTAAGACCTTCTATATTTGGTATAGCATCCAAAGATATTATTATAACATGTCATCATCATCATATAGCTGGTCCTTTGCAGAACGTCGCTCTCATCACGGTCTGCCTGAAAGAAACTCGGTCTCTCGCCAGCTTTCCCGCCTCATGTACTTTCATATTCAAGGAGTCACTTATATGCTGTGCCCATCTTCGTGTTGCTCGGCCCCTGCCCCTCCTTCCTGGTATCATGCCTTCTCATATTATTTTTTTTCCAAATCGATATTGTGCTTGATATGACCACAATATTTCAGCTTCCGAGACATGATACTGTTTATTAGCCAGTTTTTCCTTGATGTTCCAATCTTTTAGAATGTCAGACCCTGAAACATACTCCTAACATTCCACGTTTTAAACTTTAGAATTTTTCTTTAACCCGGTGACAAAGTTTTATGTTCTAGTATCATAACATATATTTTTAAATTACAGCTTTTGCGCGAACTTCCCAAATCTTAGACGTTTAGTCACCGCCTTCTCCAGATAAAAAGAGAAGGGCGTGGTTTAGTCAGGTCAGCTTTATCAAACAGCTATGAATCTTTACCTGGCAATTTATAAATTCTGCTGTGTCAGATGGTTTTAGTCGTAAACATTGACGCTTACCTGGAAGACGTGCCAATAGCCGTAACCAAAGCTTGCAACATTCCGAATATAAATCTGTGGAGGCAGTTATTTTCAGTAATGTTACCAACTCTTAAACAAAGCAGGCGTTTCAGTGGGCAAAAACATTATCCCTAGGTTTTTAAAATATTCGAAATCAGTATGGTATATGTATGTCTTTATTTTCTGTTTTCTATTTTCTGCTTTGTGACGTTAGACGACGCAGGTCAACAGATTGTTGGCTTCCGAGCTAGAGCAGGCTCGGTTTCCTGGTATGCTATGATGTTCTGGAGTCTCAAGATATCAGTGACTCCTCCTTTAATTCATCTTCTTCTTTGTTGTTCCCTACCCTTTGATGTTTCTCGTGCTATGTTGTACGCTCTGGTTGCTGGCATCATTGGATTCATTCTCGTTTAATGGTCAAACCATTATAGACTTTGTTTTTCAATTAATTTAATTATAATAAACGTTGATCCTAAAGTTTATTTGTGTTTGCAAAGTTTTAAAGAAATCAAGAGGGCCGATCATTGCACCGGCTCTTAATGCATATTGTCTCTCTCTCCCCTCTCCCTCTCTCTCTCTCTCCCTCTCTCTCTCTCTCTCCCCCATCTCCCTCTCTCTATCCTCTCTCTCTGTCTCTCTCTCCCTCTCTCTCCCTCTCTCTCTCTCTCTCCTCTCTCTCTCTCTCTGTCTCTCTATCTCTCTCTACATGCATAGCTTTTCTTTCCGAAAGATTCATAGTGGGCGATAATTTGTCCTACGCCGTGATGTAGCCGATAGACACACGCTTGTGAATCCGAATGTCGTGGGTTCAAATTCGAACCCAGCTGGGCTTTTTTTTTTTTTTTTTGTCTTCAAAAAATGACCATGGCTCTTAGGTCGACACAGCTTTAAACGGATATCATGTAAAGTCCTGGAAGTAAAGGCAGCCAACGTGATGTGACCACATCAACCACAGAGTGCTGATTTGTCTATAAAATATAGGTCTAGCCCTGTATACCCAATACGCCTAAAGGCGTGGGTGAAAAGACATTTACCTTTACTTATAAAGCTCACCTGTATGGATTCTTCCTGACTAAAATAAAGTACAGCAGGGGAAGAACGATGAAACCATGAATGGCAAGGCCGGCCATGACCGTGAGAAAATAAAATCCCAGTTGCTCAAAGGCTTGAACCGGGTCGTCCATGGCCACCACTTGAGCTGCTACCAGAAACATAACTCCAATTGGTGAGTACCTGGATTGTTAAAATGTGATCTGTTTCAGTCTTAAGTGAGATAACTGGTTGTAAGAGCATGCGTTTATGTTAGCGGTAAGGCTACCTTTCCAGGATTATTTTCGGTAGAATTAACACCTCAAAGACGAGAATCAAACAGGAATTAATCTTAGAACACATTTCAACATTGTTTTTAAATTATTTTTTATAATCCACGCCGTAAAGGGTTGAAAGTCATGTCTATTGGTAGTCATGCCTATTGGTAGTCATGCCTATTGGTAGTCATGCCTATTGGTAGTCATGCCTATTGGTAGTCATGCCTTTTGGTAGTCATGCCTATTGGTAGTCATGCCTATTGGTAGTCATGCCTATTGGTAGTCATGCCTATTGGTAGTCATGCCTATTGGTAGTCATGCCTATTGGTAGTCATGCCTATCCCCAACCTTCTGTCTCTTGTACTTTCAGTAAGTTCTGACACGGATGATCGTCCATGCCAGGGTGTCAAACTGACCAGTATCTTCTCTATCTCTCTCTCTCTCTCTCTCTCTCTCTCTCTCTCTCTCTCTCTCTCTCTCTCTCTCTTTCTTTATTTCTCTCTCTCTTCTCTCTTTTTCTCTCTCTCATTCTCTCTCTCTTCTCTCTTTCTCTTTCTCTCGTTCTCACTCTCTGTCTCTTTCTCTCTCTCTCTCTCTTTCTTTCTCTCTCTCTTTCTCTTTCTCTTTCTCTCTCGCTCCGTCTCCCTGTGCTTCTTTTCCCCTCCAACTTTCTCCACGATGTACTCAAGGTTTCCCCTTTTCATGGCCCAATGAATGTAGAACGTCTCTTTCTGATGTGGACAATTAGTTCTCTTCGTGAGTCCGTTTTTTTTTTCAAGACATCTTCATTACTCGTCTTATCCGCCTAGTGTATTGTCACGATTGTCTATAGAACCACATCTCCGCCGCTTCCTAAAAATTTTTTTACACTATTCCTCAACTGTCCTTGTTTCACTTTCGTATTTCACTGGCATTACCGAGGACTTTTATCACAAATGAGCTTTGATCCCAGCTCAACCTAGCTTTAAAAGGGTACCACGTATATTCCTAAGAAGTAAAGAAAGCCGGCGTGATGCTGACCTCATGACCCACCAAGAGTGTAAATTGGTCTATAAAATCTGTGCCTAATACTGCGTGCCCAATATGTCTGAAGGCGTGAAAAGGGGTCTATAACAAGTTTACTCTCACAAAGTAACCCGATGCATGGCCACAGCACTGAGTATATCTCCAGGCCATGCCGGCGTAGTAGATAACGAACATGCAGACAGATTGGCTGGATCTGCACCACTAGGTGATGAATTGATACATGACAAGGTAGATGTGGTCAATGCCCTTTCGGAACAAGCAATGGAATCAGTAGAGAAACAAGATTAAAATGGTCTGGACAGAATGAGGCACTTGAGTGGGCTGGCTGCTGAAGATGAGGACGGAGCACGCATGGGACTGCCTGAGTGCTGTGATGTCAATTCTTGACTCAGCTTAACTCAACTCAACTACTGAATATACTATGAACCTTAAAGAATGGAAAAAGACACACACGTGCTCAGGCGCCTACACAAACACACATACACAAATACAAATATACATAAACACCACACACAAACACACACACAAACACACACACACACATACACACACACATACACACACATACACACACACACACACACACACACACACAAACACACACATGCATGGTGAGGATGTTTTGCGGGAGGGGATGAGTTAGAAAGAAAGAAAGGAAACATGGTGCTGTGCTTTGTGTTTTCCTATTTCGGGGTTTCAGCTCCATTGCAGATATCAATGTCTATTCTCGATTCAATTCTATCTGTTTTGATGCTTGGTCCTTAGCAAATTTAACCGTGATGTAAGCTTATTACGGTGGTATCTGCCAGATATAAATTAAGTCTCAGACACGTACTGTCACACCGCTTATTTTCAAGCATTTACTTCAGGTCAGCATGCTCTTCGCACAGATTAAAAAAATGGACCCGGTACCGCGGCCCTAATTATAACTTTTTATGATGTTGAACTGGGTATTTTGTTTTTCAACCTGCTGGTTTGTCACCCAGTATAGGTTTCTTAAAGTTGCAAGTATTGTCCCAAAAAATTTCACGGAGCAACAAGGGCGGGGGGGGGGGAAGGGGTGTGTTAGTGCGGGGGCAAACAGAAACAAAGACTTCAGTTCATTTCGAATGGGCCAGAATATTCGTATCCTTAGCTGCCAGGTCGACCCAGCCCAGGTGCAGTCCAGAGAAGTAAAGGCGGCCAGCATGATGCTGACCACATCTAGCAAGTCACCAAAGCCGATTTGACTAAAAAAAATGTCTAGCCCTATTTTTCCAATAGCCTAAAGGCGTCGAAAGGTTCCTTTTCTGTACCTTTACTGTAATTTTTTTTTTTTTTTTTTTTAACAGAATGTTCCTATGAGAAAATTAGAAGATGCCCTTTTTCACAAAAGTAAATTCAGACTTACCAGATCACTGCAGAGACCAGAAGTAGTGTTGCCTCACACAGCGATTCCACGAAGTCCTTGAGTGGTTTCCCTTTGAGGCCCAGTTTGTTAATGGCAATCCCCATGGCGATGGAAAAAGTGACCAGTCCGAGCATATTGATGCCGCTGGCCTTTGTGACCACTGGTTCATATAATGGTTCTGTGGAAGTTAAAGGTTTAACTATAGAACTATCCCTTAGTGCAGTAAACGGACATTCTGGTCTTGAACTCGCATTATACATTTGTGTAAGCATAATGGAGAAATACTATAATATGTTCCAAAAGTTGTCCCCTCAAACTTTAACAAATTAGTAGTCTAGGCCAATAGGCACACTTAACTTTCCGTCCTTCTCAGGACGTTATTTTTTGTTATTTGAAGCCCCACTCTGGCTTTTGCCAGGGGCCGCAATATAGGCAGGTCATCATTATGGCCAAATGTCTGAACGCGGTTTCTGGGACCTCTCCACGGTGATCCTCATCCGCATGGTGGCACTTTGTGTCATCGGGTGTTTATCGCTTGTGTGATGTCCTGGTGGGGTAAAAAATCCAATCCAATCCAATAGGCACATGCTAAACTTCTCGTCCTTTTCAGGATGGAATTTTTCGTTGTTTGAAGCCCTACTCTGGATTTTGCCAGGGGCCTCAATATGGTCTGGCCATAAATATGGCCTAAAGGCTGAACGCGGTTTCTGGGACCTCTCAACGGTGATCCTCACCCACATGGTGGCACTTTGTGTCATCGGGTGTTTATCGCTTGAGTGATGTCCTATGGGGTAGAAAGTCAGTCAGTCAGTCAGTCAACTAACTAACATCTCGAAAATCCCTGTACAGATTAACGGGAATGGTTTTATATAATCTTAGATTTTCCAGATGATTTTATGGTTTACAATTTCACAGGTGATGTTCTTTCCTACAGTGGCGAAATAGTTAAGAGTTTTGTCGAACTAATAACTTGTGTACAGTAATTGACACCAATAATTTATTATTTTTATTTGCCGATCAACAGGCATTTTCGCATTAGATGACGTACGTACTTCACTTTCAAAATAAGCACACATATATTTTTGCATGAATTACATCAAAAACACAACCCTTTAGTGTAAATCGTTTTCACTCTGTGCACTGAATCGGTGTATGTTTTTTCATGTACAAAAAATAAGGCAAAATAGAAATTATTTTCCTTCAAGGATATGACTACTAAAAACGGCATGCCAAATTTAAACAAATTTTACACCAAACAGTTACAGAATTACAGATAATTAAAACTGGTCACCACTTTTGAAATGGACGATAAGTATGTATGAGAACCACCGTAGCCTAGTTGCTACTCTTGCCTGCCGGCCCGAAGGTTCAGGCTTCGAATACGCAACGGGGTGGATTTTTTGTTTTCTTCGAAATTTACCTTGGCCACCAGGTGGACCCAACCTAAATTCTTCTTTCGTTCGCATGAAATAAATTGTCTATATCTGCAAAGCTGTCTCTAGTATGAATTTCACTGTCTTTTGTAATTCACTAAGCGGCCCGTAAAGTTTGACTTCCACAAGTGTCTCTTTTGGCCAAAGGTTTTGCCTGAAAGCGTTGAATCTGGGACAGTCTTGAAGGATGTGATCTGTTGTTTCAGGTGCCAGTCCACAAGTACACATGGCTGATTGGCCAATCTTAAATTTGTTGTACATGTGGGAGCGAAGTCGATTGTGCCCTGTTCTAAGGCGAAGGATAATGACTTGCTCTGGTCTGTCCATAATATGGTAATCATCTTGTGCCAGTTTCGGTGGCATTCTGATTGGTGGCAACCTAAATTGATTTACGGTATTTACAGTGGAATCAAGGCCGAAAGGTTGCGATATCCACAATACCGAGCCTAAGGGTTAACAACTCATGGCTTCTGGATACTAAAACAAGTGAAGCAAGGACGGTTGGCGATTAGTGTGAAGGAATTATTTTGAAACGGCGGAGATGTGGTTTTATAGAGAATCATGAGAATACACTGGACAGATACAATGATTAGTGAAGATGTCTGGGAAGAAACTGACTCACGAACAGAACTGATTGTCTACATCAGAAATAAACAATCTACATTCTTTGGTAATGTCATGAAAAGGGAAAAACTGGAGTACTTTCTGACGTTGAGAAATCAGTCATATCCTGGGAAATCCCCTTGTGGATTCCGGGGCCCCATTATAGGGAAAACAAGAATAGACCCACTGCCTACTCAAAAGCATGTCGTAAGAGTCGACTAATTGGGGAGCTTCCTTCGAAGTCGGAGTGCATCTGCCGGAGAGGCAGGGAACCAGCAGTCTGCACACAAATGAGTCAGATCTGTAAAACGGATGCACACGCAACACTCAGGTTTTGGAACAGGCCTGCAGTCCAGAAGTGGATGAACAACCAGAACTTTCCGCCAGAGTTTACAGCTGGTGATCGCGAAGTAGAAGAAATAATATCCTGGGAAGAAACGGTCGCCGGTGTAATGTTTATCATATTACGCTTCGAGTGCGACTGATTTATAAAACTTTAGGTCTAGCACTATGTGCCCGTTGTGCCTCAGGGCGTGATACTTTACTTCATTTTTACCCTAATTACTAAGTATATACAGTAGTACCTCGGTACACGCTCTTAATCCGGTCCAAATTCTTGGTCTTATACCAGACAGGACGTATACTAAACAAGACATACCACACAAGACGTATACCAAACTGTGCGTATACCAAAACAAGACATACCAAAAAAGACGTATACCAAACAAGACATACCAAACAAGACATACCAAACAAGACGTATACCAAACAGGACGTATACCAAACAGGACGTATACCTAACAGGACCTTTACCAAACAAATTTTCCCATGAGAAATAACGGGATAATGACCACTGTGCCAATTTAAAAAAAAAAAATTTCATACTGTTACTCGAATATTATACACTGATGTTATGGCGTACCATAACTTTAACACTCAGCACCCAGGTCAACTTTAAATGGGTAGCAGGTAAAGTCCTGGGAAGTAAAGGTCGTTGTGAACACATAGGTCTAACACGATATGCTCAGAGAGTCGCCGTGATGTAGCGGCTGCAGGTAGGAGGGTCGTGGCTTCAAAAACGACTTTGGCTCCTAGGTCGACCCGACCAACCTTGGGCACCAGGTATAGTCATGAGAAGTAAAGGCGGTCTGTGGGCTATTGACCGCATCACCCATCGAGGGCCGATTGGTCTATGAAAGAAATATCTAGCTCTATATGTTAATACGCATAAAGGCATGGAAAAATGTCTTTTTACCATATGCCTAACACCTGAAAGTGTGAAAAAAGGTCCCTTACTTTTATCGGTGGATGCATAGACCATAGAGTTGCGTTTGCCAGATGTGCACTAGGCGGCTGGGTAGTTTGGAGATCGTATATATTTAAACAATGATCTGGGCTTTTTCAATAGAAAACATTATATAAGCTTGATGAGTTTCCACACTGTGGGGAAAAAAAGTTTCCACTTGAAACAAGATAAAACGTTCTCGCTACAACTCTTTTTATATCTGGTCCTCCCCCCCCCTCTCTCTCTCTCTCTCTCTCTCTCTCTCTCTCTCTCTCTCTCTCTCTCTCTCTCTCTATCTATCTATCTATCTATCTACCTATCTCTCTATCGCTCTCTCCCTCTTTCTCTCCCCCCCCCCCTCTCTCTCTCATATATATCTAAATATATATCCCTTCTCCGCACCCTCCCGTCGCCCTGTGTCTTTGTCTCTCGCTTTCGGCCTCTACCTCGCTTTCCTTTTCTCTCTAGACCGTTCTTTCCCTCTTTCTTTCTTATTTTCCACCATTCATTTCTTTCTCTTCTTCTTCTTCCTCCTCCTCCTTCTCCTCCTCCTCTCGGTGATACTCTATTTTAAAAATAATAAGCAACTGAGATAATTTACCGATAGTTTTATTATTCAAAAGTGTCTCGTTAATTTCAGCTTGTGATAAATTGCCGCGCTTCACCTCTTTGAGTTCAGTGAGTTTCTGAAACATTGAAACAGTATAAAATAAAACGTGTTACTGTCTTATTGGTAGGTATATGTATTGACATGCAGGCAGGCAGAGTCGGAGATATAGATAGAACAGAAGATATGGTTATAGAACATATAAGTAGTATAAGAGGAGCATGGAGAGAGAGAGAGAGAGAGAGAGAGAGAGAGAGAGAGAGGGAGAGAGAGAGAGGGAGAGAGAGGAGAGTTAAAAGTGTAGTATACATTATGATTTAGTATAACTAATAAGGAAGGTATTAACTGAAGCACACTGTAATTTTATACCAGGGTATAATCTGCCCTTCACAGTAATTTTTTAGGATCGTTTGTTCGGCAGTGCTTTTTCCAACCACTGGTGAACACAGAAACGTTACACCTTACGTACCATCTTAACACATACACACATACACACACACCACATGTTTTGAGAAAAGGCTAACTATAAAATATGTGACCATTGGGAAGATCTGGATAAAGAGTCACAGAGAAAGATACCACGAGATGACTCTCAATTCTATCATGGCATGCGGTCGGAAAAAGGGGGGGGGGTGTCAGCGCATGACTTGACGAATGTTGTTGGCGATTTTAAGTTGAAGAGAAACATGATCGCCTACACCAGCTGATAAACCACGTGCTGATGAAAAGGATTATGATAATACCTATATGAACCGTCCACCAAAATGTATAAACACTTCAAAAACAACAACAACAAAAAAGATAACATAATTTAACTACATCTATACAAATATCAAATGATAAATACAAATTACCACTGACTTCTGCAGTTAGAAAGTTTGAAGAAACTGCTTACTATTAGCACCCAGGTATTTTTTTTTTTTTTTTTCCACTGGGAATTGCTGCTTTGGCCATGATGGTGAAAGTGTCAAGTAGGCTGTAAAGCTCATGGTAGTGGTGACGATAGTAATGATTAAAACGATGATGATGGTGACCATTCAGTCCTTCCTGTACTCTCACCAGCACCACAACAAAGACAACTTACTTCACATTTTAGCCTTAATGCATTCTTTCTTAAAAAATTCTCATTCATGACACCTGTTAAAATGCGTATAATCCTCTTCTTCTTCTTCTTCTTCTTCTTCTTCTCCTTCTTCTTCTTCTTCTTCTTCTTCTTCTTCTTCTTCTTCTTCTTCTTCTTCTTCTTCTTCTTCTTCTTCTTCTTCTTCTTCTTCTTCTTCTTCTTCTTCTTCTTCTTCTTCTTCTTCTTCTTCTTCTTCGCTCTTGCAAAACGGCTGGCTAGTTTTGTGGTGGTTTAAAGCTAAGCCTTTATGTCCAACAAACTGGATTTGAGCAAACCCTTAATTAATCATTAACGACATGAATTTAACGGGAAGTGGGACTTTCCCCCCTCTTCCTTTCCTGTTCCCAAAAGGAAGAACTAGAACTAAAACGGGAAGTGTGTTTTATCAGATATTTTATATATATATATATATATATATGGTCTTTTTTATAAGTCAGAATCTTTACCTTACTAAAGCAGGCCTCCACAATGTTGTCGGGGAACATTTGTCTGAAATAAAATCAACTCCTTTAGAATGTTGACCAATAAATGCAAGAGAGGCAACATAAGTGTAATCGGTAATCGAAGTGTTAAATGTTCCCCTGACACACTACACGTAGCATTCATGTGATGCAACAGGTTTAAAAACAAATCATAGCCTGTTGAATACTTGATAGCCAAAAGAGGACAGTGGCAAGCACACCTATCTGTTCACAGGTTCGAACCCCTATCGATAATGACTTATACATGGACTCCCAGGTGGACCGTGTCTATTAATGGTACAGGGAAACATGCTTAGGTGACACACATGTGCACCCATATATCCAGGGTCTTATTCACTACCCCCTCCCCTCCCCCCCCCCCCCATATTAGGTAGGAGCAGAGAGGCCCCGCCGTCTATAGACTATCTCTTTCCAGAATTTTTTAAATGCATTTCATCGTAGTTGAAAAATATATATATATATATATATATATATATATATATATATATATATATATATATATATATATATTACAGTGAGTAAAGGACCCTTTTCCACGCCTTTAGGCGTATACGTCCTATTGGGCTAGGCCTATATTTTATAGACTAATTAGCACTTGTCGGGTGTGTGCTCAGCATCACGCAGGCCGCCTTTACTTCCCGGGACTGCACCCAGTACCCACTCAAGGCTGGGTCGACCTGGAAGCTAAGATCATTTGTTTTAAAAAAATATCAGGCACCGCCAATGAGCGAACCCACGACCTTCCGATTCGCAGGCGAGCGTCTAGCAGCTCCGCGACGGTGACTCCCATATATATGTGTGTGTATGTGTATGTGTGTGTGTGTGTGTAATTTGCTATTCAGCACATAATAATAGTAATTATTTTTATTATTATTATTATTAATATTATTATTATTATTATTATTATTATTATTATTATTATTATTATTATTATTATTATTATTATTATTATTATTATTGCATATTTAAACTAAAAACATGGCTGTCCGCGTATAACAGTGGCTCCTATGAGAAGCTAAAAATAGCAATCCTACTGGCATGTCCTAAGAGGTGATTAGGGGAAAAACTGGGCTTGCAGTTGGCAACCTCGTCCTGTTAACAAACAATAACCACAAATTTACCAAGCCACCATGGGAAAGTCGAAAAGAGACAAGTAATACTCTGCCAGCCAAGACAGTGAGGAAGGGAGAGAGAGAGAGAGAGAGAGAGAGAGAGAGAGAGAGAGAGAGAGAGAGAGAGAGAGAGAGAGGCTTTTGCAATAGAAGAATAACAAAGTACAAAGTACATAGAAAAAGAAAGGATGGAAAAAAACAGAAGAAGGGGATGAAGGACGCAAGAAGACGAATTAAACATGGCTTAGCTCCCCCTCCCCCCTACCCCCACCACTCCCACCCACACTTCCCTCAATACCTTTCTATGGGCCGGGGGGGGGGGAGGTTGAATGCTTAAGCTTTGAGTAATTGCGCAATAATCGTTATAATAATTGTTGTCATTATTATTATCATTATTATTATCATTATTATTATCATCATTATTATTATTGCGCAACTAAACAAGGTTTTAGTCCCGTTTTTGGAAAATTCTGAGAAGGGCTAAGCCAAACATCCCCCGCCCCCACAACACTGTTTATTTTTCTTAGGTGGTGCTTTTGGCCTGAGATGATTGTGTGACTTGTAGAAGAGGTGCAGCTGGGCGCAGATTTGGCCTGAGATGATTGTGTGACTTGTATAAGAGGTGCAGCTGGGCCCAGATTTGGCCTGAGATATTTACCTAATGAGATCCAGAAACGTGTCGGCGGGTTCCACTTTCCTGAAGGTTTGTTCTGCAGCTACTGGCGTGTCGCCCCTCTCGCCAGGTTTGATGGCCAGCACCAGAATGATGCCCAGAATCACCGCCATTAACGTTGTCGTCAGGTAGTACAGACAAGCTCGGGCTCCAAGTTTACCTGTTAGTCGCACAATATAAATATATACTGTTTTGTTTTTTCTTACCAGTGCTATGCTATCAATGTTAAACATGGACACTTGTCTTCAGAACACAGAAGGAAACAAGTTACTACAGAAGGGAAATTGTTACCTACTATGCTAGGTATAAAACCCGTTAGTCGCACAATATATATCGTTATTATTCTTACCAAAGCTTACTTCTTCTTCTTCTTCTTCTTCTTCTTCTTCTTCTTCTTCTTCTTCTTCTTCTTCTTCTTCTTCTTCTTCTTCTTCTTCTTCTTCTTCTTCTTCTTCTTCTTCTTCTTCTTCTTCTTCTTCTTCTTCTTCTTCACTTCCTCTTTTACCGCTGTATGTGTCGACGGAGATATAAGGTTCTGTTTCTAGCTCTTCTAGCCGCCTCGACCATAGGCACATCGTGCTGTTGTAAAGTTTCTCTGACGTTATCCTTCCATATTGTTCTTGGTCTACCTCGTGCTCTACGTCCTTCTTCTCTTTCCATGTATGCTTTGTATGGTATGGTGTCACAAGGCATTCTCTCTAAGTGGGCAAACCATTTCACTTGCTGTCTTCGTATGTAATCCAGAAAAAAAAAGCTTACTATCCATGTCAAACATGGACACTTGTCTTAAGAACACCGACTTAACGGTCAGCTCTCGGTATCACTGTCGAAACCAACACAAGACATATCGCCCGCAGCTAGGATCGAACCCCTCACCCGGACATTACGAAGCGTGTTCGCAACGCCTAAGCAACAGACGCTGATGATAAATACTGTTGGAGATCGCAAAGTGGCGAGGTGGTCAAGCAGTTTGCCTCGCGCTCTGAAGTGCCGTGGGCTCGTTTCACGGCAGCGTCGTTTATGTGTGAAATGTTTACAGACTTATGGAGATTGTCACTGAGATACGGGGTGTGTGCTTTGTGCGACGCTCTCGGCAAGCGGCTAGTCGCTCTACGAAGAGAGAGAAGGAGTCATATGTTGATTCTCTCTACTTTAACCTTTAATTAGTCCAAGCCAGCAAGGCATTTGACGATGGTAAAATGGCAGATACAGAAAATCTTAGCACGGAAATGCACTTTGGCAGTGTGGACACTGGGTGGACACTGTGTGGACACTGGACACTGTGTGGACACTGGGTGGACACCGTGTGGACACTGTGTGGACACTGGGTAGACACTGTGTGGACACCGGGTGGACACTGGGTGGACACTGTGTGGACACTGGGTGGACACTGGGTGGACACTGGACACTGGGTGGACACTGGGTGGACACTGGGTGGACACTGGGTGGACACTGGGTGGACACTGGGTGGGCACTGGGCACTGTGTGGACACTGGACTCTGTGTGGACACTGTGTGGACACTGTGTGGACACATTTTATGGACAGACCAGAACAAGTTTCTACGCCTCACAACAGGACACAGTCGACTTCGCAGTAACATGCACACACAATTTTTAACCGGCGAATCCGCTATGTTCACGTGTAGACTGGTCCCTGAGACAACAGGTCATGTCCTCCAATACTGTCCCAAATAAAACATATCAAGGCAAAACGTTTGGCCAAGAGAGACATCGGTGCAAGTCAAACTTTACGAGTGAATTACAAAAGACAGCAAAGTTCATACTTGAGACAACATTGCAGATTTAGATAATTTATTTCAAGCGAACGAAAGAAGAAGAAGAAGGGTGGACACTGATTTTGGGCAGCACCAACTTTAGACGTGGTGCAGCGGCTAGATGCTGGCCTGTGGATTTGAACGTTGTGGGTTCAGGTCTAGATACAGCTAAACATATTTTATTTTTTCAAAGATGACCTTGGTTCCGAGGTCGAGCCAGCCTTAATGGGGTACCAGCTAAAGTCCTGGGAAGTAAAGGCGACAGATGTGATGTTGACCACATTACCCTCCGATTACCGATTGTTCTATAAAACAAGGTCTAGCCCTATATTCACAATACGCCTGATGACTTCACTTACAACTATAATAAAATCAAATTCTTCACACACAAAAAGTCTTACCTGAAGCTCTGGCATCTAGCGATGTCAGCCCAGAAATCAACGAGGATATAATCAATGGAAGAATCACCAGCTGAAGCATGTTCATCAGCAGCTCTCCGGGAAATCTTAAGTACATAATTTCCCTCTTGGTCAGCTTAGGGTCTAGAGTCCGTAGGCCGGCGCCCATGCCAATGCCTATAATCAATGCGATGATCAGGAGAATGACTAGAAGATTCTTTCTGAGAAGACGTAGTGTCTTTTGACAGCATGTTCTTTTTTCCACCATGTCATTTTCTTCATTGCCGCTACTTGTGGAGTTATTGTGATTGGTCAGTTCTGACGAGTTGTTACTCTCCAGTGTGTCCATTGTGGTGGCCCCGTAGGCTGGAGGAGATAGATCTTTGGTCATTGTGTGTTGCGTTGTCTCTCCGATGAGTTTAGATTGTAAAGTGTGGAAACAGTCAGTTAACTTTTTTTGTGGGATGTTGAGAGATGCATCATGGGAGGACCTTGGTCAGAGAGGATGCAGTTTTAGTGTCTTGTTTTCATCATCTGGCAATGAAGATATAAAAACAGAAAATAACGGGTAGGCTTTAAACATATAATCATAAGCAATTTAACACGTACTCATTGGCACTCACATAAAAGGGGCAAGATGTGAGTACACGATATTGTTGTTGTGGTTGTTGTTGTTGTTGTTGTTGTTGTTGTTGTTGTTGTTGTTGTTGTTGTTGTTGTTGTTGTTCTTCTTCTTCTTCTTCTTCTTCTTCTTCTTCTTCTTCTTCTTCTTCTCCTCCTCCTCCTCCTCCTCCTCTTCCTCCTCCTTTAGTTAAGTTCTGCTTTTCAGCTTCAGGTTTTGAAGAGGCATCAAGTTTGAGCCTTGATATGTGCTTACGTAGATGCTGGTATTTAAGACCTCGAATATTCCATTCATCCATTGCTTGCATGGTCGACCTCTAGAATGATTCCACTGTGTCTAAGTGACAGGACTATCTGTTGTGCACTGTCAATACCACACAGAGGGTAAACTTAAAGTACACTGTGCATAGAAGGTGTGCACATTGTTTACTTATTCCTTATCAGTGTCTGGACTTCCGAGATAATGCTCAAAGGTCAGCCTTTTGAAACCTAGAACAGACATATCCAGCATTTGAGAGCAGAGGTACTGTTACCTGGGGAAAAGGGGGGGGGGGGATTAGGGCTTCTCCGGGCAAATTCCCGTCATTAAAAAAAAGTAAAATGGCAAAGAGTCTCCCTTCTCTCCCCCACCTTTTTCCCTTCTCAGCTATACATATTAGTTCCTCTTGCAAAAAAAAAGTGATTTATAAATGTAATATTTTAACCATGTTGTTATATTTTATTATCGTTCTACTTCTTCTTCTAGTCCTTATACTAAGCTCCGGCGGAAAGTCCTGGTTGTTGGCCGTTTGGACTTTGGCTTTGTGCCAGGGCCTGAGCTGCTCCTTGCCGCTCCGGCAGATGCACTCCAGAAGCGAAAGAAGATCCCCAATTAGTCGAATACTACGACATGCTTGTTGATGAGGTAGTGGGTCTATTCTTGTTTTCCCCCACAATGTGGCCACGGATCCACACGGGGAAATTGCCGTTTAGCAGATGATGATGATGATGATGATGATGATAATAATAATAATAATAATAATAGCTACTGTATTAAAACTGCTCATTTTAAAAAGGTTTAGACTGTTATATGTTGTTCTCTTAGACATTTTTAATAGAGCACAGGTCAGCCACACACACACCAATGTATTTGTGTCGGCACCCTTAACTGAATGAGATAGAGCAACATAAAATCGACGCTAATGATAAGGTTGCAATAAAGGACTTTTTCACCCAGGTGTGGCATTGAACATGTAGCCATTATTCACTGTCGAGTTTGCTTCACAATCGTTACGTTTCTGTGCCAATGAGAATCACACAAAGTGTCTTTCGCTGTAGAGAAGAAGAAAATATATTCCTCACTAAATCCACAGCTCACACATAGTGCTACATTCTATTCCAGAAGTCCTGCTTAACTGTATGAATCTGTTATCTCACTAATTATAAATTTTACAGACAAAAATAATAACAAGACTTGTGACAATTATGATCCGCTCATAACTGGTGGCAACCCTATTCCGGAACTTCGCTATCCAGATGACACAGTCATGCTTTCGAACGATGTAACGGGATAAAAACATGTAATTATGTATGTCCAATCACAGAGTGAAGTTCAAAACGTGTTCTTGAATTTAAAGAAAACAAAAATAATGTCAATAAACAAAACTGGCTGTCATCGAGGGGAAAAAAATAACGAACTGAAAATTTCACACTGAATATCCATCTCCTTAACGAACAGAAATATAGACTGTTCAACAGGAGTAAAAAGTGAGGATGGTCATAGAAATGCAAAAATTAAACAGCATTAAAAGTCTATGGTTAAGCACCAGCAAGGAAATCAAATTTAAATTTTGAGAGCATGCATCTTCCCTGTAGCAACATACTGACGTGAATCGTGGACTACCTCCCAGTCTTTGGGGAATTACAGCGGCGTCCGTGGCTCAGGTGTTGTGAGTCCGGCTCGTAATTCCAACTTACCGCGATCGAAACCCACTGCTGGCTGTGTGGATTTTTATCAGGGTATGGGGCGAAGTGGGTCGACCCAGCCTAAAGTCGGTATGTCCTGGGGAAGTAAAGACGGCCGGCGCAATGCTGCCCACATTACCAACCTAGTGCCGATTGGTCTGTAAAATATGGGTGCTCTGCTCACATGCCCGATGCGCCTAAAGGCACAAAAAATGATTTTTTTAAGGAAGAAAATTTTAACTTTGGAGCTAAAGATGTTTAAAATGTTAAAATTTGGCATCTAGGAAATTTTATGTAATATAAATAGACATCTAGTTTTCATTTTGCTTTTTTTTTCGGTATATGAAAAAACGTATGGGACTTTCCTGAGAACATTCAAATGGCGCCCTGCGGGTCAAATCTGTATTCGTGATGTTTCTATGCTGTGGCCTGGATCTCTCTCCCGTGATGATCTACATTTTCAACATTTTAGCCCATGAAAAGAAGGAGTCAGACACTGTTCTTTGGTCACGTATTGAGAAGAGAGGCACTGGAAAACATCGTAACAACTGAAAAGATCAGTAGAAAGAAGGGCAGACCAAGAGAGATGATGTTGGACGGACGGACTGAAACGATGGCATGGCGGGATATCATCAAGATAGCTGTTTCAGGCAACCAGGGATCGTGATTTGTGGAGACGCATGAGCACCTATATCAGTTGGCAGGGCATACGATGAGCCCCTGAGTAAACTAGTAATCTGGAAATCTTGGAGCTCCAGAAATGGGGTGAAATAAAAGAAAAGAACTGTGACAGTTTAGCCTCTAAGTCTCCGGGCCCCTGATCATGACGACACTCAGCACAAAGAGTAAACAGAAAGCCTAACTTTCAATACACTTGTCACGAGTATGTATCATCAGAATGGTCGCCCCTCTTTGGCTGCTGGGGAAGGACACCGATCACGTGTGGGAATGTCGCGAGTGCAGTGTCGATTCCCGAATCCACGAAACCCACGTTGTGACAACAGTCACTGAGGAAGGAGACCGATCATGGATGGGAATGTCTCCAGCGCAGTGTTGTTGATTCTTGAACCCACGAAACTCCGGATGTGACAACAGATAAACACGTCTCAAAGGCCCGGCTCTCTAGCGCAGTTGGCTAAACCGGGTGATGAACTCCTTGTGGTCCGGGTTCACGCCCGGGGGTAGGCAGAAAAGCCAGATTTCTCCCAGATTTACAGTATTTATTATGGAATCAAGGTCGAAGGGTTGGATTTCCATAGTACCGAGCCAAAGGGTTAAGAACTCGTTGTTTCTGGATACTTGAAAAAAAAAAGACGTCTCAAACGCTTATCGCGCTTTGCCTAGGAAAAATTCTATTCTACTCAGTCCCACTGAAATAAACACAATGACAGCCGTGATTCTGTGAAATTGCTATCCTCTTCTGACATACTTCATAAACCTGTTCTCATTGTTGGTCGCTTATCTAACTGAATTCACGGCTGTTTATCTCTACATTTGCCGGCTCTCTATCTTAGTTGACTAAACCGGATTGGGCTGTGACCTGGTGACGAACTCCTTGTGGTCCGGGTTCACTCCCGGGGGTAGGCAGAAAAGCCACATTTCTCCCAGATTTACGGTATTTACAATGGAATCAAGGCCGAAAGGTTGCGATATCCATAATAACGAGCCTAAGGGTTAACAACTCATGGCTTCTGGATACTAAAACAATCAAACATCTCTACATTTATTTCACAGAGACTCTTCTTTTTGTTCGTTCTCTTCAGGTTCGCCGGTCGTAAACTCGAACGGAAAGTCCTTTTGTTCATCCACTTCCGAACTTTGGTCTTGTTTCAGGACTTGGGTTTAACGTGTACATTCCTTTTAATAATCTGGCTTATGTGTGTACAAACTGTTGGTTTCTCACCTCTCAGGCAGATGCATTCCGCCCTCGAAGGAAACGCTAGCTATCTACTTTAGTTGAGAACCAGTTTCTATGATGAACCCGGAGATGTCCAACGAAGTCTTTACAAGTACCAACCCTGCTCCAGAAGCGTCTCCGCACCTCGATACGTAAACAAGTCCTGACCGCTTATTGTCCTGTGGTTAGGAAAATCCCCATCCTGTTCTACGCTTTGAAATAAACACAGTGGCTGACATATTTCTCGGAAATTACTGTCCTTTTGTGACACACACAAAACCGCCATCTCATTGTTGGCTGCTTATTCAGCTTCATTATGTGTACATTTTATTTCACTGTGACTCAACGGGTTACACTTACTCAGCAAGAGACACGATCTGTGGTAGAGTCGTTAAGTGAATCCTATTACAGTGGCACTTCGCCAGCTGCTTCACAATGACATACGAAACATAGTGGTAAATGTGTTATAATACAAATGATGATTTCAGATTTGTTAACATTATGCTCGCATAGGCACGAAGACAGATAGGTAGAGTTACAGACAGACAAACAAATAAATATACATGTTACATAGATGTATACATACCGATAGATGGATAGGTTATGTAGTAGATAGATGAACTGACAGCAGACTGACAGAGTGAGGGATGTGTATGTCTGTGTGTGTGTGTGTATGGGTGGGTGGGTTGCGGACAGATAGCCAAACAAATATATATATGTATATATATATATATATATATATATATATATATATATATATATATATATATATATATATATATATATATATATATATATATATATATTAGGGCTGTACTGAATAGTGATTTTCACTATTCGGCCGAATACGAATACGAATAGTGGATCATCATCATCAGGTGCTTTGCCGACTGGCATGGACGATTATGCCTCGCCACAATCTGCGATCTCCTGCAGCATGTATTAGTTCGTGTGCTGACACACCCCATGCCATGCAACAAGACTGTCAAGAATCTTCTCTCGTTGTCTTCCTCTATCCCTCCTTTCACATATCTTTCCAAGGGATCACCTCATGTTCCATTTTCCCTCATCTTATAACATCGCCGAAAACTGATGACTGTCTCCTTCTGATGTCTGTGAGTAGTTGTCTTGGGGCGCCCGCCTCTTTCAAAACCTCTTGGTTGCTTTTTTGGGGCTGTCCAAGGTATTTTAAGCATTGTTTTGTAGAACCACATCTCTGAGGCCTCAAGAAATTGTTTGGCCTGCCTACTGATTGTCCAGGACTTATAGCTATATGTTAAAACTGGATGTATGTAGCAAGCAAGAATTCTTTTTCTAACCTTCAATGACAACGACAGCATTAAGGTAGCTTCTTGTCTCACTGAAAGTATTTCCAGCTGTACTAAACAGACGTCCACTTGGGACACTCGTAGGTGGTGCACAAAGATAACGCTTGACAGTATGAACCAAGGTGGGAAATCTTGATATGTTTATTTTCCACCAGTCTAGAAACGGGTGTAAGGTAACCACTATTCGTATTCGGCCCGACCGCAACTATTCGGCGGCCGAATACCGAATAGTTATTAGGTCCACTATTCGGCCCCGAAGCGAATATTCGGTACAGCTTTAATATATATATATATATATATATATATATATATATATATATATATATATATATATATATATATATATATATATATATATATAGGCATACATACAGAAAAACATGTGAGTAGATCAGATAGACAGATTACAGACAGTCAGGTGGAAAGACTGATAGATGTGTGGATGGGTGGGTTCAGAGTGGGTTCCTGGGTGGAGGATAGGTAGGTCGTCATGTCATTTTGTAAAAACTTACTTCTAATCGCCATGGCGGTCATAGATTATCATACCTTATATTATGACACGAATCATGGGCTAAGTAACGGTAAACATTGGTTTTCCGTAAAATTAGATTCAGTTCATTAATTCAACGTGCTGCACATTCAAATACACAATTAAGGACAAGGAAATGGCTTTGAAAGTATTTCTTTGACTCCTATTTGATCTGGTTCCTCCGTGAAATGATAGGAGGCCTTTTGCCATCTAGGGACTCTCGTGAGTTATGCCTACCTTAACTTAGCTCAGAGTTGTTCTGTGTGTTTTGACACATCAGTGTGTCAGCTGCAGTATGAAGGTGTGTCACGTGAACGTAAAGCGTTAAAAAAAAACAAATCAGTGCCTTTGCTGTTACAACTAGTAGCCTTACAATGTAAACTATGGCTGTAACAAGGGCATTAGCATGGCGTGATACTGCGGACTGAGGAGCACGCCAGACATGACTCCGAATTCCTGTCTAGACTGATGGACATGGGGGTGGAGCCTGGAGCTGCTGGAAATGAAAATTTCGCTAAGGGGACAAGATGTTTCTTTAACCAACACAGAACAGGCGTCATCAGTCGTTTTACACTTGTGGAGCTTTTGAGGAGGAGATCGGAGTACCTATGGATTTGTCCGGAGTGCTGTGATGATAATTATTTATAATCACTAATCGGCACGGACCGTTAAACTTTAATCTGTGGTTTGCTTGTAGACTGAATTACTGCGTCATAAACTTATATTTGTTTACGAAGTGTACACCTAAAGTAAACAGTCTTAAAATCTCTGACTTGGCTGCTGATAGGGTCTACGGGTCTACCCAACGCCTCATGTAGAAAATCTAGAGAAGGTCGTGGGTCTGCCACATCAGATAAGACAAGGAATAGGGGAAAAGCACAGCCCCGCTACCTTGTTTTTTTAAACAAGGAACAGTAAAAGACTGGAAAGAAAATCGGAAAAGTGGGCTGGGGGGGGGGGGGGGGTGATTGCTTGCTGAAAAAAAATATAATGAGCCACAAGCTTGATAAAACAGAGAAAAGCGATTACCATTCCGATGTGAGTCATTAAAGACCCTCTATAACTTGTATTATGACGGTCATAATTAGGGGGTTTGATGTTGTTTCTTACTTTTTTGGTTTGCTTGATGACTGCGATTGCTTTGGCTCTTCTTCTTCCTACGTGTGTTTGCTTCGCTACTTGCTTCTGTTGTCTTGAGGTAGTATCGGGTCGCTGCTTCTTCGTCGTCTTCTCATGATCCTCTTGTTTCCTGTAGGTGTTAGTCTGAGAAGGATTTAGTCCTTATAAGGACTACGCCTACCTCTCCTAAATCTTCTGGGTCTCTGACTTGCCTTTGGTTGGCTAGTGCTCGCGGAAGGTTTCTGCAGTCTGGCTGGGCTGATTCCTTCGATTTCGACGTCCGAGTCACCTCTGCGTCTGTGCTATTATTCTTGGCTTATGATTGGTTGTTCCATTGTTTCGTTGCACTGGCTTCTGACTCTTTCTAGGCTTTAAGACTTTGTTTTTGTTGCATGTTGCGGCTTGCAGTTCTTGTAGTTCTGCTATTTTCTTGTCTACATCATCAGTGGAAGTGGCCTTTGCCACCGCATTCATGGTCTCTGTAGCTTGAGATTTGTTTAACTCCTTCGTTTTCTGTAGCCTGGTTCTTTTTTCATGGTCTCGTCGCTGTCTCAGTGTTTACAGCCTTATTTTGTTGCTCCCTGGGCTCAGTTTATTTTCTCTTTTCTGCAGTTCTTGCTTTTTGTGTAGGTTGTGCTTTACTCCAGTGTTTCATTAGCTCTCTATTAGGAGTCATCTTCTTTCAGTTGATGATATGCCCTGTACTGCCTCGCTTTTCCTTCGAGCTTCACTTCATAGAATATTATCGACGATCGCCGTCTTTATCGTCCTCTTGCATTCTTAAGTGTACGGGCAGCCGAGGTATCTTGCGCCATGATTTCCGAAACAGTCTCTACAATTCCAGTTTATATGTGGTTTCTTGTAGTCTGTATCCCTCTTAGCCAGGAGGTACCCGATTAGCGGATGTGTTGCAGGGCAATACCGGCATGTCTCCACTTTACTTAATCAGTTGGTTCTGATGTGAAAGGCTTTCTGGCAGTGGGAGAATTGTAAGAGTTTCGGGATGTACTGCTCTGTTTTCAGCGTCTTCTTTTTCAAAATACACAGCGCCAGGGGTGCCCTTTCCGTGTGACATGACCACTATTACTGTGGTCCGCAATTTCCATCTTTAGGTCTACGTTTCCCTTTTAAGCTATCTTTTGAGCTGTTCACTGCTGTTGTCCGTTTTCGTTTGTTATATTACCTATAGTCTAAGTTTCTGGAACATGCTGGCCTCTACTGTGATATAATGTGGTAACAGGAGGTCTAGTTGTTGTTTTTTTTTTTTTTTTTTTTTTTTTTCTTGTCTGATGCTCTGCAGCAGTTTTTCGTCTTGATGAAAGTATATGCCTTGATGTACTTTGTCTAGCGGATCGGTGTAACGCATCACTTTCCTAGTAGTCCTTCTACTGGATATTGTCTCCTCTGTGTCTTAGCTAGTTTCTAGGGGTTTGTTCTTACAGAAGACATGATTGACACTCTAAGTAGACACAGATGGTACGAGAAGATGATATCTCATTGATATACTTTTATTACACTTTATCACTTACGATCTGTCCAGTCAGTGTCCAGTATGAATCAGCACGTCCAGCAATAGAATATGACATTGTTCAGATATACACATTGAGTATTTTCGCACTCGCACTCCAGAGCTCTTAGTCTTCACATCGGAATACACGCCAGGGTGGCTCCGGCTGTTCTCCTCTTGGTTTCAAGCAACTGGATCTGTTTGGACGCCACTTTGGATCGGGTTGTCGTCAAGCCGTCATCTTGCAGTCTTCTCTTCTCACGTCGCCAAATACCCTGTTATATTCACGCTGAATCTCAGATACACCCTTTCGCTCCAGCTGGCAAACACATTAGACCTTTGTCTAATCTTATAACCTTGTGCTGGGTTCCACGTGGCTTCACAGGCTAGGCTACTCTGCTTGCGGATCTCGTGTTTCTACGAGTATTTGCGTTATCCCGTTTTTCTGTCGCATCTCGAGCGCCCCCCCCCCCCCTCTTCCCCCCCCCCCCCCACATTCTTACCCAGGGAATCCCGTGTGAAGTATCCACATTAAATTCTATCAAGCTGAATTATCATCGTGGCTGACAAGGATATCGGTTTAGTCTGACCTTCACTTGTTTGCCTTAGCATTATTTTAGTTGGAAAAGCGTTGTCCTCTACTGGCTGCTTATCTCCGATAGGTTCTTGTTGCTCTTGTTTCCTCTATCGGTTGAAAGAATATGTTACTCCGCCGTCTGCTTATGAGTTGTAGTAGTAGTAGACTTTCACCCCACCAGGACATCTCACAAGCGATAAACAGCCGATGACACAGAGTGCCACAATGTGGATGAGGATCACCGTGGAGAGGCCCAGAAACCGCGTTCAGCCATTAGACTGGTGGGGCTTTAAAATAGAGAAAAATTGCATTTCACAAGGAGATGAAAGAATTATTGCTTATGAGTTGTGGTAACCGCCGTCATATATGTCAAACTGGTTTCCCTGCTGTTGGACGCCGTGTGCTGTGTGGCTGGTTTTTCTTGTTCTCGGCCAGTGGCTCACAAAATAAGTGTCTTCCAGCCGACTGCTTCGATCGGACTGTTTATGTTAGCTAGTTCGGCTTTTTTGTTGTACGTGCTGTGTTGTCTTGATAAAAACAGTGAGAGAATAGTGAGCGTCTGATGATGGAGCGTCTGTGCCGTCTCGGAAGTAAAATGTATCAAAACAGTAACTGAATTAACCAAATGCTCACAAACAGTGTACGAAATTATCCTATTATTTTATAAATCTTCCTCTTCTTCTTCTTCTTCTTCTTCTTTGTTCACTGGCTGTTTCACCGGCTGTTTCCCCGGAAAGTCCTGGTTGTTCGTCTGTTTAGACTTTGGCTTTGTGCCAGGGCCTGAGTTTTACGTCTACATCCGTTTTACTGACTTATTTGTGTGCACTTGGTTGATCCTTGCCGCTCGGGCAAATGCACCCCGATTTCGAAGGAAGTTCCCAGTTAGTCGATTCTTACGACATGCTTGCTGGGAAGGCAGTGGATCTATTCTTGTTTTCCCCACAATGGGGTCCCTGAAACAGCACGGATAATTTTTACAAATAACTTTCAAGAGACCTTCTGTGATTTTCTTTGGTTTATGACATAGCTGCCACACTGCCAAATACTGCCTGTTTTCACTGTTAAAGGTCTGAAAGGCAGTCAAATTATTATACTTGCGAACGACTATTATTAAATAAGTTTTGGCATCCTAATTTCCTATACCTATGTGTTGACACGTACTTGAGATCACCTTTTACAATAGCGTGCTAGTGTTGTAAATTATAGGACTGACTGTTTTATCCCGCCAGGGACTGCTCTCTGGAAGTTTAAAAACACGACGATCTGGATGAAAGTCTTTCGGCAATGTGTGTCTTAGGAGGCTACTTATTATGGGTGTTTCCTTTAAAGTCAGAGTGCATCTATCTGACAGACAAGGAACAAACAGTCTGCATACAAATAAGCCCGGTCTGTAAAATTGATGCAAATCTCAAGTTCTATGTCAAGACCAAAGTCCAGGAGGAGAAGAACAACCAGAACTTTTCGCCGGAGTTTTTGGTCAAAGTCGGGCTCTACATCTTCTCTTCTCGTGTATGTTATATATGGTACAGCGTTACAGTGCCTTCTCTCTACATGTTCAAACTTTTTGATTTGCTGTCTTTGTAACTGGGCTGTCTCTGTGCCTGTATGTTCTCTTTTGACCCCATTCCCGATTTTATTTTATGTTCACCTCTGCAGCCTTTTTCAGACATCTGGTATCTATGGTTACTAAATGTTTGTTTCCTACTTTGTTGTGAGTGACCATTTCTAGAACTGGTAGCATAGGAAAGAACTGTTTCTGCTTTTTAATCATATATTTCTGTGTGCTAATTTAGTATTATTGTGTCTTATTACCTATACAGTTGCGCATGGCTTTTTTTACTTGATTTAGCGTGCGATGCGAAAAAAATAAATCGTCACTTTCAACCAGTACCCCCCCCCCCCCAAGAGAGGAGCTTTCGGTTATAATTGTGACTAGGCTTGTGTGCGCCACATAAAACGGCTTAGCATCGCTCGCCACCAAGTAGCCCTGAAAAGAACTGCAGTGTTGATGCGATCAAGACAGACTGACCCAGATACTCTCCCGACCGACGACAAATCCGTCTACCGGCCAGCCAATAGGCGACCCAGTCGCTGATGCCTGGCTCTCCATATTAATTTATTAGTTGTGTATCCTTTACAGGACGTTGCAGAACCAATCCCAACAGCCCCTGGCTGTTGTTGGGGTTTTTCTAGGCAAATTTACGTCCAGTAGTTCTCTCCACATTACCCTGTTAATTTAGGAAAATTCTGACGCTGAGGGCAACTAATTATTGCTTAAATCGGATCTGTTGGACCGACATCACGTGTGTCGCTATTAAGTTGTAAACCACACCACAATATGTCAACTACCGCTTTTATTGTGAATGTAACTGATTTTTTTTTTTTTTTTCCTTTGGGTTGTTATCTGAAGGTTTGACATCCCAGTGAGCAGATGAGTCGAATCCTGGATGTCAGTCCAAAATAAACAAATCCCATTCAAGGATTTCAACCTCATAAGAAGTTATAATTAGACAAGATTCTTCTAGCCTCATGTGTATTTAAACCGGGGGGGGGGGGAGACACGATTAAAGACTTTCCCATTTTTGCCCTTGTGAACCATTATAATAAAAATGGCAACCTAATTTCTTTTACCCGAGGGCTGCGTGGTCTCGAGGTATCGTGTTTGCCTCGAGTGCTGGAGGTTCCGGGTTCAATACATGGTGGGGACTGGGATTTTTTTCACGTGGACTTGAACTTGAAAATCCCTTGGCAGTTGAAAATCGAAAAGAGTAGCTTAACGGCGCTGCCCTGGCAAAATTTCGAGTTAAAATTTTAGCCAAAGGATTTTAGGATCCTCGTCGCTGCTACAGAGTCTGGGTAGATTTTTCAACTCCTAATTTTGCGCGGGGACCGCCGTTAGGCTACTCTTTTCTGATTTCCAATCGCCAAGGGATTTTGCGGTGCCAAC
>CAJHNH020001224.1:999001-1149001 GCA_905116865.2 Candidula unifasciata | reverse complement strand
TTTTCTATTTTGCTCTACGTGTGACAAATACAGGCAGTGGAGCGGTTTTTTTTTCCTCACAATTAACACAAGAGTGTCACTATTACAACCAGCCGTACGGCACAGACATTTGTCACAATAAAAGATATAACACTCTTTTAAAAACCATACTGTAGGAAAAATTGAGGGCGCCACATCAAGGGGTAAACAACGCTACAATTGGAATGACACCATCAAGAAATGAAGAAACAGCAGTTTGAGAGCGTACAACCAAGACAGCAGACTGAACGCACTGGAGATACATTTCAGCTGAATTTCACTGGAGAGACGGTGCTTGATTGATTCTTCACGTTAAGGGACGCGAACCAAGTGACAAAGGTTGTGGCCACCGAAAAGTTCAAGGGCTAGAGATACGGAGGTTATCACAGGAAAAACACATTGAATGTTGCGGAGAACATGGCAGGGGAGACGATTAGAACTCGTGAAGATTACGAGGGAGAGAGGAGATGTGTGTGAAGGAAGGTAAATGTCCTGCCTTCGTGGCATGGCACGTGTTGATGATGAAATGAACTCGTTTCTAAACAAGAACACTTAAAGTGAAAGCAATGTGTTATTTCACGAATATCTGTTACTGTGGTAGTTTAGGTATAAAGTATATACATTTATTTAGGCGATTTATATATATGCGAGATTGTGTGTGTGTATGTATATATATAAATATATATATATATATATATATATATATATATATATATATATATATATATACAAACATAGAGAGAGAGGAGGGGAGAGAGAGAGAGATGAAATGTATGTGTAAATATAGAAAAGAGATAGGGAATTGGGGGTGGGGGAGACAGTGAGAGAGGTGAAATATACGTTAAAAAAAGAAGAGAGAGGGAGAGAGAATGGCAGGACAGATATTGTGTATAAGATATAATGTAAAAAAAGGAAAATTTAGAAAAGAGGGAGGAGAGATTGTATGTAGACGGTGAGAGATATATATATACTTATATATAGAAAAGAAAGAGGAGAGGTTGTGTGTAGGCAGAGAAAGAGACGAAATGTATAAATATAGAAAAGAGAGAGGGAATGGGAGGACAAATATTGTGTATACGCAGTGAGAGAGATGAAAAACATATGTATATATAGAAAACAGAGAGGGAGTGGAGGGAAGAGATTGTATAATGGCAGTGAGAGAGATTAAATAGATATGTAAATACGGAAAAGTTAGAGGGAATAAGAGGAGAGAGATGTATATAGTCAGTGGGAACGATTAAATATATACATAAATTTTAAAAATATATAAAAGGAATGGGAGAGGAGACATTGTATTTAGGTAGTAAACAGTGAATTATATAAGCACTTATAGAAAAGAAGGAGGAGATTTTGTATAAAAGCACTGAGAGATATTAAATATATACGTAAATATAGAAAAGAGAGAGGGAATGGGAAGAGAGAGGTGGTATATATGCAGTGAGAGAGATAGAGTATATACACCTTTGTGTAGATAGTGAGTGAGTGAGTGAGTGAGTGAGTGAGTGAGTGAGTGAGTGAGTGAGTGAGTGAGTGAGTGAGTGAGTGAGTGAGTGAGTGAGTGAGTGAGTGAGTGAGTGAGTGAGTGAGTGAGTGAGTGAGTGAGTGAGTGAGTGAGTGAGTGAGTGAGTGAGTGAGTGAGTGAGTGAGTGAGTGAGTGAGTGAGTGAGTGAGTGAGTGAGTGAGTGAGTGAGTGAGTGAGTGAGTGAGTGAGTGAGACTGTAAGTAGAAAGTGTGACAGCTGTCAGTGAGTTGGATAGAGTATTTACACATACGTGTGGATAGTAAGAGAGGGAAAGACTGAATTCTGAGGGGGGGGGGGGTGGGATTCTAAAAGAGAAAAGTGACAGGGAAAGATGGGATCCTGAAAGAGGAAAAAAGAGACAGAACTTAGACATTGAAATAGGGAGCGAGAACCAGCGTGCATGAAAGAGGGAAGACACAGACAAAGACAGTAGAAATACTGAAAGAGAAGAGAGATAGAGAGAGTGAGAGAACCGGAATGCTGAAAGGGGAAAGAAAAAAGGCTGTGAGAACTTGGATATTAAAAGATTGGAGAGTGGGGGGGGGGGGAGTCAGCGTGTTGAAAAGGGAAAAAGAGACAGAGAGAGGAAGAAGGGAGAGGTAGCAAACGCTGAAAGAGGAAAGAGAGGGAGAGAGAATCAGGATGCTCAACGAGGCACAGAAAAACCAATACACCATAGCTAAACATAAAAAGTGCAAGTTTGTGTTCATAACGAATATATATATTAGGAATGAAGTGCGATATCATTTACAAAACCTAATGTCTACAATTGACTTACCTATGACGATGGATCTTTAGTAAATTTACTGGCCTAAAGGCTTTCTTATATTAGTAGCTTGTAAAGTTAACAAATTCCCGGATCTGTCCACAAACTCTGTCTGGTTTGGAGATACTCGGGACTTCACTTCAAATCTTAAATACGATTAAAAATAACTAGTTTTTCCAAAGGTTCTTATGCAGAAAAAGAAAAGATAACGGTAAATGTTAAGCACACATGCATCTATTGTGTGTCGCTGAAGAACCGATAGCTAACTTATCTGTTGTTATAACTGTACTAATAATCATATGATACTATTACTGTCCGAGTCCGTGTTTACGCACTTATCTTTAACACACTCAGTAACTGTGTTTCCTTAACACAAAATTACAACTGTGAGCTGAGAACTATACTGAACTTTCAAACACGTCATGTCAGTTACTTATATATAAGTAAGAAGGTATTTAACTAGCCTGTCTTTCGCTGAGTGAAAGAAGAGGCCAGCGTTGTTTGTCAAGTGTCACTCTATAGGTAAACGTATGTACCAGATCCTGGATGCGTATTCAGCAGGTAACATTCGGGTTGGCCAATGTTCGTGCGAGTAGTTATGACTACGCATAACTTTCTCTTATATACCAGGCGGGACTGATCAGCACTTTCTCAACTCCTTCAGACCCTGTCAGATGGTCTTGACTTGTTCACCCCCAACTGAGGCATAATTTCCCGAATAACTCAAGCAAAGCCGAAGGCGCCAGAAGCTGGAGGCTCCGGTCCTTTGGCCCCACAAAGCAACTGCAGTTTTGGCAAACAAGTAGCACATACATGCATTACAACGCATAAGGCAGTCACTAGAATGTCAACACTAACAGTTCTGCACTTGAATTGTTCGTCATTGAGGAAAGTTGTAGTTACTACAAAAGACTAGCAGTCTACACAGGCGTAGCTGCATAATTCCGTCGAGCAGGAATGACAACAGTTGGCTCAATTCAATTCGTAAGAAACAAAAATTCCAAACTTTGACCTCTTTCAGCTGCCTGACGGCTTGCTATATCGAAGTCGGTTCAACTGTGGTGTGATTTGTTTTTATTCCTTGTGGCGATCTTTTTCGCCTGAGTTTTCTGTCATTTGTTGCGTTATGTCAGCAGCGTGGGCTTTGCGTGCGGCTTGCCGGTTTAGGGAGTGGACATGGCTGTCCTGAAAAGGTCAGCCACATGTGCCGGGTGGCCTGGAACGGGATGGGCGGGGTCTGGCTTCTGTTGTCAGGTTTTGGTAATGCCTGGTTGGTATTGTCTGTATGTCTTTCACCGTGGGTACAGTTTGCAAACATTTTACATGAAATGCACCAATCACATTATCGCTTCCTTAACTTAACTCATCGCAGTAACTGGGTGACAGAACCATGTCTTACAAGTCAAAATATGAGGTAAATGCTAGGCGAATGGGGGGGGGGGGGCACGTTCACTCGGGGACGGCCAGCCTGTCTGACATATTGGACCAGTCATCAATTATTTGTTCTAGTTCCACTTCAATGTTTGCTGTGATGCCTTTTGTGAAAGCGTCAAAAACTAGCAGACCGTTACAGCGGGGGAGATTAGGGATTTCGGGGGTGGGGTGAATTAATATAAATATATTGTTAATATCATTCTAGCATTTTTGTTTCTGTTAATCTCGTGATTGTAACTGACTCAGAAAGCATGCTGAGGAAGATCAGGACAGACGTGCTTCGTGCAGAGTGGCATGCTTCGCTGCGGAGGACACGGGTAAGGAGTATTGTCTGGATTTTTTCACCGGGGTACACCAGTGTGTTGGAAAACGAACAGGCGGACAGACTGGCTGGCTCTGCACAACTTTGTGGAACACTGATCCATGATAAGGCAGAATGGTTAGTGCCTTGTGGGAAAGCTTGTACAGTTCGGTGGAGCAGATGGATCACCCCAGTTTGGTGAGATTGATGCGCGGGGGGGGGGGGGGGGGTGACGAAAATTTCTGGCAGATGCTCGAGGCTTAGAGGAAAGGCAAGACTGACGTTTAATCAGAATGCTACTGGCACCATTAGTTTCGGAACTCTTTGCTGGCTGCTGAAGATGGGGACGGAGCTCTTATGTTAATGTCCCGAGTGCTGTGATGTCGGTTTTTTAATCAAATCAATCTCGTCGACATTTGTATTTGATTCAGACAGCACGATCCATGTCTAGATCATTTTAGTCATGTCTCTATAGATACATTAAGTAGTTAATCTCCAACAGAACGATACGTGTCCAGATTATCACGGCGTTTCACTAAGGGCATGTAGTTCATTTCCAACCGAACAATTCTTGTAGGGGTTATCTCCGCTTTCGAAGTAGAAAAGTATCATAGATTTTTAGTTTGTTATATCTCCGTGTGCGCATTTTTATTTTTGTTTAATTACGAAACAATCATTATTATATATAAAAATGTTACGAAAGGGAGAGCAGGGGACACAAAGAAAACATTGGGAATGCTTGAGTACGAGGAAAATGCCTTGCTTGGGAGGGGGGTGGGGGGGGGGGGCGGGGAGTCCTCAAAAATAAGGTGCCTGTATTGCAAAAATCACAACCTACGTTTCCAAGTCTAGCTCAGCCCATTTACACACCAAGTCACTTTTCATTCAAACTTTAGTAGCCTCGTCAACTTTTCTGAAGAGTATAGGGTAGTCCCTGTGTACTGTTTTGTTGGAAAAGCTTTATGCGTTCTCTTCACTGGTGGTAATATTGCCTGTTGTATATTCCAGGGTGCCAGAACTTTTAACGGTCCCAAAACATGCAGAACTGGCCCTAACACAAACCCCTCTGCGAGAGTGCTGCAGCCTACGTCCCACGCATTCTCTTTATCGCAATGGAAACGTAAATAGAAGACAACACAGAAAGTTTTTTGAGCAAACAGTACAGAGGGACACCCCTGTAACCTTGAGAAAAGTTCACAAGTCTGACCAAGCACCAATCAAAAGTGTGTAAGAGGGCGGAGCCTGGGCCTGACTTCGTGACTAGTTCCGCAAATAAATATAATAATATAAGTAAAGACAAAGTAAAGGACCCTTTTCCACGCCTTTAGGCGTATAGGGCATATAGGGCTAGACCTATATTTTATAGACAAATCGGTACAAGATGGGTGATGTAGTCAGCATCATGCCGGTCGAGTTTACTTCTCTGGACTGCACCCGGTACCCACTCAAGGCTGGGTCGACCTGGGAGTCAAGGTCCTTTTTGAAAAAAGACCGCTCCGCCAGGTAGCGAACCCACGACCTTCCGATCCGCTGTGAGCGTCTAGCAGCTCCTCTATGGTGACTCCCTAAATATAATAATGTAACTCAAATAATATAAAAAGTATTAACCAGTGCCGGATTTAGATATAAATTAATTAATTTGCAGCTGAGGACTTCAAAATCTACAGTGTCTAAAAAAAATAATTCCTATTTATCTCACATATGCAATTTCTTGTAATAAACAAGGACCGACAATTAAGTAATGAGACTGACTGTACTGTGGCCAAGACAACAATGCCATCTTTGAAGTAAAGAATATAAAGAGGCAACATTCATCTATGATCTGGCAACATTTTATCGCCCCTCAATAAGTAGACAACAAACAAGCCGCCATTTTGTTGACCTAGTCAGAGGTGCGTTGTTACGTAACCAAAACAGAGCAAAAAGCTAATATTAAATTATTTTTTAAACTCAGAAAAAGCGCCATTTAAACAGTTGAAATGATGCAACAAGTTTATGGGGATAATTGTTTATCTCGTGCACAAATTTTCAGGTGCTATTCACGATTAAATATTGGTGTGAGCATAATTACTAATGCACCTTGACCTAAACGCCAAATTTCTGTTCGTAATGATAAACTCATTGCAAAAGTTGGAGAACGGATACAAGAAGATCATGGTTTTACTGTGAGAATGATGGTAGATAAATCGATTTAGAGACCAATTATAACATTTTAGTGCAAATATTTAGCGGGAAAAAAAACTACTTCACGGTTTGTACCACATTCGTTATCTGATGACCAAAAACATCAGCGGTTGAGTACCCAAGAAACATCATCAGAACAAGAATTTGTTGCCCCAAAACAAGTGTGTGTTCTTAGCCTCCATCCTATTCCTCAGATTTGTCTCCCTCTGACTATTTTCTATTCCAAAAATTAAAGTTACGAATGAAATGGCGCTTCTTTAACCATATTGATGACATCCAAAGGGCAGTAACATCGACTTTAAGGGCCATAACAACAGAAGAACTGCAAAGGTTATTCCAGCGTTTGTTAGATCGTGCCACTTGCTGTATCAATGCATAAGGGGCTTACTTTGAATCAAATACTGGTTAAATCTTCAACTGTTTATTATTTTGATTTTTAATGGAATTAGTCTCAATACTTTACTGTCGGACCTTGTTCTTTAAATTCCTTGAGAAGAAAAAATGTTTTTAGTCGTAATTTTAAACATTTCAGATCGTTATTTAATCTAACTTTCATTGCATTATCATGTATTTCGTCCTTCTAAGGACGAAATTTTTTTGTTATTTGAAGCCCCACCCTGTGGTTTTTTCCAGGGGCCGCAATAAAGGCAGGCCATAAATATGGCCAATTGTCTGGGACCTCTCCACGGCGATCCTCATCCACATGGTGGCACTTTGTGTCATCGGGTGTTTATCGCTTGTGTGATGTCCTAGTGGGGTAGAAAGTCAGTCAGTCAGTAACTTCTATGATTCTGCAAACACATACTTTATAATTTATTTTAATTTTTAAAAATACAATTATTTTCATTGTCAATAAATTTAAAAGGTGTACATAATTTAAGGTTGTCTCTGGTACAGTGGCTAGACACTTGCCTATGGATCGGTAGGTCGTGGATTTGGACTATGACAGAGTCGGACTTTATTTTAATCCTCTAACATGACCTTGGTTCTCAGGTCGACGCAGCCTTAAGTGTTTACCACGTACAGTCCTAGGAAGTAAAGGCGGGAGGGATGATGCTAACCACACCACCCACCCGACTGATATATAAAATAAATGTCTAGCCCTATTTGTTCAACGTGCATGAAGGCGTGGGAAAAGGGTCTTTCACTTATATAGTCTAAATCACGCTCATGTATCAGTAAATACTGTTTTAAGTACTTTAATTTCTCTAGTAAATTCTTTAAATAAAAGGAGGACTTCTATTTTATCAATATATACTTCAGAAAACCTATATTCATGGTGTAAAGCGCCGCTTTTATAGACGAATGATGACAATTCCCTGGTCAGATAAAAAAGAGTAATGAAGACGTCTTGAAAGAAACTGACTCGTGAAGAGTGGAACCGAGGGCGCGACTTCCACGTCTCTCCATGTTTCTCTGGGTACCAGTTCGGGTAGAGACAATTGATGAGCAGTGTCCGCCTCAACATCATTGCTCTCTTCGTCAATGACGTGGCAGAATCCTGCCTCCATTTCTTCTTCTTGCAAATTATTGTCGGGTGCCTCAGCTGCTTCTAACACTTCAGACAAAACACCTGGGCGAGAAACTGAAGGCCTACTTCAGAAAGAGATAATCTACACTCCTTGGTTATGTGATGAGAAGGGGGAAACTTGAGTGCAGGGTGAAAGTAGGAATGTTGAAGGGGAGGAGAGGTAGAGGAAGGCCGAGGGAAATGATGCTAGACAATTTGACATCAAGGCATTAAGTATCATAGTTGATTGAAAATACACGAGACAGAAGGTTATGGATAGACATGACGACAAACACCACATGGCATTAAGTATCAGAGTTGACTGAAAAATACACGAGACAGAAGGTTGTGGACAGACATGACGACAAACACCACATGGCATTAAGTATCAGAGTTGATTGAAAATACACGAGACAGAAGGTTGTGGATAGACATGACGACAAACACCACATGGCATGGACTTGAAAAAAGAAAAAGAAGAGCTGGTTAGACCCTTTACGAATGTTCTAGGAGAGGACGCCCCCGCCCCACCTCCCTGCTAAATTTATTCTAGGAGTTGTGTGGGCTTAAGGTATCCGAGGCTCCCAATGTTGGTGTGCTCCTCTGCAAGAAGCTAAAGAAAGAGATTACATAAACACTTAACTGACGTTGTTTCAGCCCAGGCTACACGCTGAGGGATTCACAATGAAGGAAATCTCAACACTTATTGATTCAATGGCTCAGTGTGCATTGAGGATCTTCTGTCGACTATCTTTTTAATTATCCTTCCATTGTATATGCATGTTTTTTTTTTTTTTTTGTCTTGCGTTAAATGCAGTTTTCCCATTGTTTACTTTTTTTTTATTTGTGAAAACCGTGAATAAATTATTTGGCTAGACAATTCATCGTTTTAAGCTCTTTACTTTATACCTATTGTTTACAATTTTATTGATTTGACGACACAAGAGCTCTCTCTCTAATACGGTATAACAGTGACGACTTGTATGAGATGTGCCTTTCATGTGTGTTAAATCTGTGAGAAGAATAAATAATACATTGGTTAGACTAGTCAAAGTCGTAGTCGAGGTTTCACCTTCACTGCGGTCGGGTTACCCCATAACTTGCTGCATTCATGTGCCAGCGAAAACCAAGCAAAATGTCCCTCAATGTTCCACTTTAAAAAAATTGTGACTTAACAATTATTCAGGGCACAGTTCCGAAATATGCGTACACAGTAAATGCACATGGCAGTTGCTAGAGACGCCAAAGCCAACAGTCACTATAAGAAATGTAGTTTGTCGTTGATGGAAGTAGTCCGTCACAGTAAGTTGACTATACGCACGTAAAATTGTTATATAAGATATTTCACCAGCCCCCACATATACCGGCCATATTGAATACCACTTATTCATTTTAACACAAAAAATTTAAACAGCTCACAGTGCTGCACCAAGCACTCAGCTCAGTAGCTTAGACATTGTTATAAGTTCTTGTTTGATTTATATCTATTGTTTATGATTGTATTTATTTAGATTAACACGGTATGTCCGTCTAATTATGAGCAAGCACTCCATATTTTCCGTATTCCCCCTCCGGGATTGCAGTCTGAAGGTTTAACACCCAGTGACTCAAACAGCCATTATTCAACGGAAACAAACCCCAGACACTCCGTTCTACCATGCAGAATATGTATAATTAAAGTACTCTATAGAGTTTTAACAAAGTAATTCGACGATGTCCTTTGTGGGTAAGGTTAACATGATGTCTAACTAGCCTCCTATCAGTAAATCAAGTAGATACGTGTCTAGACTTGACAAAATAAAATAACAATATGACTCTAATACAAGTAAAGAAAAGACTGCTGCTGTTGTCTGTCCCTCAGGAATTGCAGTCCGCACGCAGGATAAATAACACCTCAAGCATGAGAATCCTACATCTACAAATCCTGGTATGACTACCCCGCACCCTTCATTTGTTTAAATATTTTTGTTTTAACATTAAGGCTATACTGAAGTCTCCGACAATTACAAAGTGATCACCATCGGTGATCAGGCCGCCGATGGGCTCGCCGTTAGACAACTTCGCAGCCGGTCGGGACAGTATTTGGATTTGTCTCCTTTAGTGGCATCAATACTTGCCTCGGTATTTTTTTAGGGCTCTTGGTGGCGAGTAATGCGTAACCATTTTATGTGGTGCACATAACCTAGTCACGATTATAACCTAAAGATTCCCCTTCGGAAATGCTGGTTAAAGGTGGCGATTTTTAATTTGTGGAACAAAGCAACAACAGTTACAAATTTGTGTTAGGTCCAGACCAGGCAGTGATGAAAAAGTCGGTGTCTGTGTCTTGAGAGTTGTAAACGAGCTTCTTAAATACAAAGCACACAGAATAATTCCAGCTGCAACTAATTTAACAACAGACCGCTCTGCGTTGATTTCGATAAAGGTGTCGAGAGCTGGACGTTTAGAAGAAGTCTTTATTTAGAAGCGATGGAAAACTGCAGAAGGTTGAAATGGCCTGATTAAAGCTAACAGCCGAAGAATGCCGAGGTTGGTTCTGCGACGTCCTGTTAAGCATACACAATTCACTTTAATATTTCTATTTGTTCCCACCAAATGGGAAATACTGAACTCAAGTATCATGGCTACGCTCATCAGAAAAATGTGAACATTTTGTGGAAAAGTAGTTGGTCATTCCCACCTCATAAAATCAAAAGTTTCAGATTTTTAAAGGCCAGAGGATAGACATCATTGAACCCACGTCCTTCGGGTCCACATGTGAACGTCTACACTACGGCAGCTCCCTGGGAGCCCTAAGTTGATTAAAAAAGGCTATCCTTATGCAGATTCGAATCCAACATCTTCAGACAGATAGGCGAGCAACTATACACTGCGTTAACATGGATTTCCATTATTATTCGAGTTGGTATGTATGTAGGAGCCGCCATGGTGTAGCGTCGAGACGCTCACTACAGATCCGAGGGTCGTGGGTTAAAATCCGAATGGAGCCAGGTTTTTTTTTTGGGGGGGGGGGGGGGGAAGGTTGACCTAGCCCTAAATGGGAACCTGTTAACGTTCTGGGAAGTAAAGGTGGTCACATCCACCTACTGAGTGACAATTGGTCTATAAAATATAGGTTTAGCACTGTATGCCCAATATGCCTGAAGGCGTAAAGAAAAAAGCTTTTAACTTGATATTTGTGCAGATATATATGTGTGTGTGTGATCCTATGTGGTTTAGACGTTGCCAAAGCACACCTAATTTCGTGATGTCGGGTTCGATCTCAGCTGCGGGGGGATTTGTCAGCAGACCTTGCGTTGGTTTTAAAAATAGTGGTGATTGACAGCTGACTGTGTATGGCATAATGGCAAACTACTGGACCTAAAATTGACTACCAAAATCACAAACCACCAAATAAAATGCTGGGTTGGTGCTGAGTCGTCTTGTAAAGGTCTCAAAACAAACAGATATGTGTGTGTGCACATGTGAAGTTCTGAGTATGTTCGTGCTGGTTTCTTTTAAGTTGTCCGACCAACGTCTGCAGGTACTACTGCCAAAGTATGTCCGATAAACCAACAGTCTATTTGTCACTCAGGTCATACAGGTGCTACCACAGTGACGATGAACCACAATATTCTCAATACTTGTTGCTCAAATTGAAAGTTTTGGGCCAAAAAGTGGTGATATCCCAGCATAGCTGTAAACCACATTTTGTCAATCCCTATTTCAAGGGTAAACACATTAAAAAAATCATATGATAAAAGTGTATATGAAAGTTGTTTCATGAGTTATTTTCCTATTTCCTATTTGATCTGTTCAAATCCCAAAAAATACCTTTTCCGTAAATATAATCATACACTCCTGGATTCAGGTCCTCACGGAGCTGGAGGTTTTGTTTTTGTTAAATGACCTTGGCTCTCAAGTCAACCCACCCGGCTCTCTAGCAAAGTTGGCTAAACCGGATTGCGCAGAGACCGGGTGATGAACTCTGTGTGGTCCGGGTTCAATCCCGGGAGGCAGGCAGGAAAGCCACATTTTCTCCCAGATTTACGGTATTTACAATGGAATCAAGGCCGAAAGGTTGCGATATCCATAATACCAAGCCTAAGGGTTAACAACTCATGGCTTCTGGATACTAAAACAAACAAACTCAAGTCGACCCATCCTTGAGTGGGTACCAGGTGCAGTTCTGGGAAGTAAAGGAGGCTGGCATGATGCACGTTTCCTCAGTCCCTTTATTTCCCCTTTCAGTGCCTGTCTGGTGATTGTCTGTTCATTTCTTCTCAGAATCTTCTATCTTGAATCTGTTGATACAAAAGTGGTCCCCTAGAAATTCCCCCATATTTTCACTCCTCTTGAATTCATCCAATTTTATCATCACAGTTTTCCTCATGGAAATGACATTCCACATACCCACACATAAAGAAATAAACTCAGGAATGAATCCAGTGAACTGTGACTAACAAACTTAATGAAATGGGGAAGCAGAACAACATGCACAAAACAACACAACACAAATTTTAAAAACTAACACATAACTAAAATGTAATAATAATTTTCTTTTACTCACAAAAAAAAAAAAAAATACAGCACATTCCATGAAACATGGTTCTAATGAAAAGAACTACAAATATGTTAACTAGATAGAATGTTCTCTCTACTATAACTGCATTTCTTTCTAAACTTACAGACAGAGCCAACAGATTAATCAGTGAGTCTTAACTGCTGGATGAGCAATGTTCAACCCTACCAGGACCGCACAACGAGAAACAACCACCCAGTGACACAGAGTGCCACCATTCAGATGAGAATCCCCTGGGTACAAGTCCCAAAACCCTGTTCAACTGTTAGGTTATATTAGGCCTGCCACCATTCAGATGATGTACCCCCTGGGTACAAGTCCCACAAAGCCTGTTCAGATGTTAGGTTGTATTAGGCCTGCCATCATTCAGAAGATGTACCCCCTGGGTACAAGTCCCACAAAGCCTGTTCAGATGTTAGGTTGTACTAAACCCCCCCCCCCCCCCCCCACTCCTACTACTACAGATAGTGTTGGGCTTTGAAATAACACACAATTGCCTTTCTAAGGGCGCAAGCTTTTTCAGCTGGGTGTTTGTTTCTCCAGCACAATGGAACATAAACAAGACACAAAGTCAGTAACAGGAATTGTTTTTTCTGCACTCGCTATGACACCACTGTCTCTTATTATAGTCTACAAGACTGGTAATTGCATTCACACACACACAGAGCCATAGCAGACAATTAAAACTGTTTTATTAACTAGGTTTCAATTAGTCCTCTATCAATGGGGTTTGGTTAGAAACGTTTCCAATTATTTAGAAAAACAAAAACTGCCAGCATAACTACAGACAAAACATGGCTGATAATAGTTTATTCTTGGCTCAAAAGAGCTTTCCTTGACTTGAATCCACGATCATTAAAATCTGTAGGGTCTTTCTCTGGAAATTTATGTGCATCCTGTATAAATGGATAATAAAGAAATAGTGACAATAACATAAATAATGTCTGCATAAAATATCTAAACATGGGTACAGACAATAATGATGATTTTGAATTTATTTCATGAGAAAAAACTTGCATCAATGGGAAGTGTTGGAAAGTAAAGGCGGCTGGGTTAATTTTTGACCAAATCATCCACCAAGTGCTGATTGGTCTGAAAATATTAAGCTACCCTGATATATTTTTCTACTGCTTTCTATCACCAAATAGAACATATGCCCTCAACCAACTCATGCTGTTGCTCCATTTTTCGCTGCTGCATGCAGATTCACCCCCAAATCATCCTCTTCTTTTGAACTTGGCTCCCTAGCTCCCTTTTCCATGCGTTTTTTTATCTGCCTTTATTTCTGTGCCCCTTGGGGATTCCTCTGCAAAGAGAGTGGTTATATTGTTCTTAGGTTTTCTCAACATGTGTCCTATCCAATGTTCCTCTGCAAAGACAGTAGTTATATTGTTCTCAGGTTTTCTCAACATGTGTCCTATCCAATGCCAGCATCTTTTCTTCACCTCTTGGTCTACCGGAACTTTAGCTCTCTCCCAAAGCTCTCATAACTTGTGGTCCACAAACCCTAGAGGGGCCGCAAGACAAATTTAAGGGGCTCAGTGCTATCATTTTATAATAAAACAACAACCCTCAACCTTTTTAAAAATTTTCAGATTATAATTAGATTTACGGGAAGTTAACGTGGTGTTGGTGGCTAAACAGGCGCCTGCGGATCGGAAGGTAATGGGTTCCAGAAGGAGCCGGACTTTTTTTTCCTTCTTAAAAAATGACCTTGATGCCTAGGTTGACCCAGCCTTGAGTGTGTACCAGGTGCAGTCCTGGGAAGTAAAGGCGGCCGGCATGATGCTGACCACATCACCCACCTAGTGCCGATTGTTCTTTAAAAATATAGGCCCAGCCCTATATGCCCAATAGCCCTTAAGGCGTGGAAAAGGGACCTTTACTTTTATCTAATTAGATTTTCATTGTTATGTCTTTGTTTTAGTATCCAGAAGCCATGAGTTGTTAACCCTTAGGCTCGGTATTATGGATATCGCAACCTTTCGGCCTTGATTCCATTGTAAATACCGTAAATCTGGGAGAAAATGTGGCTTTCCTGCCCACCCTCGGGATTAAACCCAGACCACAAGGAGTTCGTCACCCGGTCTCCGCGCAATCTGGTTTAGCCAACTACGCTAGAGAGTAGGGCTTTTTTTTTTCTTTAAATAGGACTATTAATAAGTATGGCAGATCTTAAAAAATAAAAGGGGTCCATGAGTCTTATCTAACTCGTAGCCACTAAAGTAAACTAGAACTGTGAGGACTAATATAGGACATACCTGTTGTTGTTTTTTTTAAGAAATTTTGATGAAAAATAACACAATGGACGTTAATCATTTGTTTTCTTCTTAACTTCCTCTATTTTGTTTTTCTGCTTCAGGTGCCGAGGGTAATATAGGTTTCTGTTTCTTGATCAACTGGCAACTTCAGTCACAGATACATCGTACTGCTGTAGAGTTTCTCTGATGTTATCTTTCCATCTGGTTCTTGTTCCATCTCATGATTTACTTTCATTGCTTCTTTTGGTGTATGCCTTGTATGGTATGGCACTGCAAGACACTCTCTTCGAGAGTGGCTTTGTGTGTGTTTGTGTGCGCGCGCGCGCGTGCAGCTATCCTGAACTGGAATCTCATTAGTCCATTTTACTTTATTGTAAATGTACCTCATAAAAAAAATGCTACTAAAGTAAAAAGCAGAGGTCCTTTTTCCACACCTCTAGGCGTTTTGGAAATATAGGGCTAGACATATATTTTTATAGACCAATCAGCACTTGGTAGATGATGTGGTCAGCATCACGCCGGCCGCCTTTACTTCCCAGGACCGCACCTGGTATCCACTCAAGGCTGGGTTGACCTAGGTATCATGAGTGCCCACTGTTTACCTTAGACAACAAAAACTTTCTTTTACCAGTAAGAATTTGCTGCTAGGTGAACCTAATATTACCAGACAGTGACAAATTGTCCACGGTATAGCAAATATGGCATTTTAAGTCTTCTGGCAAAACTGGAAATGTTTATCTGAAAATCAGAAACTGGATATCATTTTGAGCATAAGATGCACCTCAATTTTGGAGTCCACATTTTTTTAAATAGTAAATACTACTTCTTCTGGGTTCATTCAAAGATGTAATTGTGTTGTTCCCATTTACAGCATGGTGCGATATTTGCAAATTTAAGCTGACACATCCTACTTCTGCAGGCTATCCTTCCTGTTTTAAAGTAAATACCATACAGTACATATTCACCCCCCCCCCCCCCCCCCCCCCCCCCCCCCTTTTCCCCAAATCACACCTGTGCAAATTTGTCAGGTAGCGACCCTGAAAATTAATGGCAACCAAAGCAAAATAGAGCTACTGACCTCTCCCAACAGCATCGGTTTGGTACGGAATACATGTACTCGTCCATCGGTCATCCAGTCCTTAGAAAACAATGAAAAAGACAATTAAATAAATATCAAAAGAAATTTGATATGCCCTAGGAAATTTCTCTTAGAGAATTGTTATATGCATTAAATGTTTTGTGGGAGGATACACTGATAGATTTCTCTAAGGAATTTTAGACATACTTAGAAAATTCTTCAAAGGAAGAAGCAATGAAAAATTTCTCCAACGAACCTTTGGATACATTTTTTTAAATGTATCCAAGGGAATTTTAGATGCACAGGGAAAGTTCTTTAAGGGAATTTTAGATGCAGTAAGAAATTTCTATCAGGGAATTTTAGATAAAAAATTCTAAATATCTCCAAGGAAATTTTCGATGCACTGAGAAATTTATCCATAGACTACATGGTGGCATCTGCTAACATAAAATAATGCCTATGATCTGCTGGCGTCTGTAACCACACCCATGGCACGTACCCATGACACCCTAATTTCACTCATCTTCCCTTCTGTGGGTCTTCTATAGATTCTATTTAAAGACAGTATGATCCATATTTGTAAAGTGTGTCTGCCTGATGCGAGAGTGGTGCAGGTTAAATCTCCAGAAGTGGCAGGATCTTTTACAATTGGTACAGTTCTGCAATTGACACTCTCATACAAACTGGTGACAGACAATTTTAACTTTTTTTTTTCCCAGAAGTGTACAGGGGGAAAGTTGGCTAGAAAAGACAGTCACCTCACCTTGTATGTTTTGGCTTAGAAAATGTGAAGATAATTTATTTCTATGCCTTTGTGGGTTCCAGTGTGAAGATATTCTTGTTATACTGTTCTCAGATTTTGTGACAGTGTATCCTATCCAACCCCAGTGTCTCTTCTTTGCCCTGAATTAAAAGATTTAAAGTTATCTTCAAAGAAGGAAAACTACTGATACTCACACTTGGGTGGTACTTGATTTGGTACCAAATAAAATATGAGCCCAGTAAGGCCATAATGGCTTTCGGGATAGTGTATCTCAGAAGATCAGCTCTTTCAGCACCCTGAAACAAATACAAGTAGCTGTCAGTTAACTGTCTGTACTTACTGTTTTTACCATGTAGTCAAGGTATCTTTCAACCTCAAGACTTAGGGCTGCTTGGCTAATGCTGTCACCACGGACTGTGCAGGTTAAATTTTTGTTGTTGTTGTTGCCTCTAACATATAAAACAAAACAAAAAGACCATGACCCCAATGACAGCTAGGCTGCAATATCCTTACCTTTCAGCCTGAATACTTCCAGATTCTGCAAACCCCTTACCTTTCAGCCTGAATACTTCCAGATTCTGCAAACCCCTTACCTTCCAGCCTGAATACTTCCAGATTCTGCAAACCCCTTACCTTCCAGCCTGAATACTTCCAGATTCTGCAAACCCCTAATCAGTCACTTTTACAAGCTTGTCAGGGAGGCTGTTGGTAACTGCTGGGCCAGCCACTCCTCTACACATGCACCACAATTTCAAACACCAGCACTAGCCTCTTGCAGCAGTGGCTAGATACTTTGACATGCGTTTGAATCCACGTCCAGCTGAATTTTGTTTGTTTAAAAGACCTTGGCTTCTAGGTCAACTCAATCTAAAATTAGTGCCAGGAAATCAGATGGCAAGTAAAGATGGCCATCACCTCTCAATTGCTGACTAATATATACAAATATGGGTCTTCTTTTTAATGTTCACCGGTTGTTAACTCTGCTGGAAAGTTCTGGTTGTTCATCCACTTCTGGACTTTGGTCTTGTTCCACAACTTAAATTATGCATGCATTTCCAATTTACAGATCGGACATATTTATATGCAGACTGACAGTTCCCTACCTCTCAGACAGACGCACCCTTGATGAAAACATCTTTAATTAGTTACTATTTATGATATGCTTGTCAGTGGTACAGTGGGTTATTCTCCCCCCCCCCCCCCCCCCCCCCCCCAACACTACATGCCTGATATGGCACTGGCATGAAAAGGATAATCTACTTTACTTTATACACTGACAATTCAGTTTGCTTCATTTATGGTTAATATGATTTGAAATTGGAAATAGAGGGATCGAGTAAATAAGAACGTCCAAGAGAAATCCTAAGGCAAACAATGAGAAAAACCAAAGGTGTGGGACTGGATTCCATCCATAAAAACTAACTCTTTACAGATGTTTACCCAGTATACTGGTGATTAAGGACCTTAAAGACCTTTCGCCAGTATACTGGATCATGACAGAGACACTCAATTTTGTTCCGTTTGAAGGGAAAACACACTTTTATGAATAAGTTTTTGAACAATTAGGATTAATAACAGGAAGTCCTTTCCTTTGCAACGTGCATATGCTGAGATAGCAGTCTGTCAATCTTTCTATCACCATTACCAGATCTAAGAATATTTGGCTATTCTCCGAATAACGGCCACATATTATGGCAGCCAAAAACACACCCTGACAGAGCCTCAGCCACATGTAAATTGCGGACTTCCTGCGGCTACTGCCCCAGCCGAGAGTATTTTCCGCGCCGCTACACACAGCACAGAGCGGGGCTTACCTACATAGCTGGGACTCACGAGCATCAGCTTCCGCATCTCCTGCAGCTTTGCTGGTGAGTCCCAGCCATCTAGTTAAGTTTAGCCACGCTAAAGGTCCGAAATTTAAGTGGCCGAAAGTCTGCAACTTACATGTGACTGAGAGCCTGTTTTTGGCCGCCATAATATGTGGCCGTTATTCGGAGATTGCCAAATATTTTGTTATAGTATAGTGATTTGATTATGTTACTGAAAATATGTTTGAACATGAGCAGATGCTGCATACTTACAATAAACTTCTTAGCCGGGTTGAAAATAAAAGTATCTGCGGGCCATCTATAGATTCTCCGAAAGATATTATAAGGCTGAACTTCAGGAATCTCTCGCGCTTCGTGGTGAAGAATTTGGTCGTTCACCCACTGTTTACGTAAAGCTCTCTGCTCTGACGTCATGCCTCCGTTAGCAAGTCTGTTTCTCTCAAAAGGCAAAGGTTCTAGCTGCATTGGCGGGTAAGCTGACTTACAATAGTAGTCGTACTTCTCGAAGCGCTGTGCTCTCTGCCATGGTTTTTCCATGACAGGATCGATTTTTAATTCATCCGCTTTCTTGGATATGTTCGCCATTTTTCCCTTGAGGTGACCTTAGTCAAGGGAAGTCACTGTGATATAGTTTTGCCACAATGGGATACTTATTTCCCTTGTCAGGTGTATATCGTCCTGTATCGACAGTCATGCCCCTTGTTTCAGTGTTCTTGAACCCCTGGGTGGGGGGTGGTGGGGGGGGGGGGGGGGGGGGGTCCAAAGTGAACTGCCTAAATTTTCTGTCCTAGAGCTATCAGACTGTAGATCTTTTTTTTTTTTCTCCTTCTAACTTTTTTTTTTGTGGGAAAAAGTTTGTCATTCATGTCATTAAAAAAAAACAGAAATCGAATGGATGCTATGGCAACGCTTCATCAATCAGAAACAACGCTCTAGCCACAGCTTTTCTAACTTCAAAGCAGCAGCAGATTCACAGTAACCAAAAACTGTAATTTGTGTGACATTTAACGTAATCAATTGTCATCTACATTTAGTTTTGTTTTTGGTTAGATGTCAGGTGACACGTGATAAACTTGTCCCGATGTGGTGGGTCGCGGGTGTAAAAAGGTTGAGAAACACTGCCTCACATAAATGTATCATGATCATTGTGTCATCATCACCAATTTCTACTTCTGCAGTTAAGCGTTGTGGAGAGGATCAGTTTGCGATCCATTGCTTGATGGGCAGTAATGGCTATTTTCATTCCTTTTCGATGTAGAATCTCTTTAATATCATCAATCCATATTCTCCTATGGCGACCTCTTGATTTCACTACAGATCGTTTCTGATAACGCCTGAGTTGGTAGTTATTCTGGCTGCATTCTTACTCAATTACTAAACCATTTGATCTTAATGTTCCTCAATGAATTTGCTTAATGATGTGGTTCCTACAGTCTGTCTGATAATATCATTTCTAACTTTATCTAGGATGGTTAAGTTGACGGCTTTTCTCATGTATCTCATTGCACAGGTGTTAATTTTATGTAGGTTAGCTTTTGGTAATGTCCAAGGCTGGCACTGGAAGGCTGCATGATTTCAGTTGAAGTAGTAATTATTTTTTATGTTATATATTCTGCATGTTGAACTTAGCCTGTTTAAATGGTCTTTCAGTCTATTCCCCTCATTGTATAACAGGCACTGATCGTCTGCAGATAGTAGCTTACAAATAGTAGCTATATCATAAGCATTGGCTGCAGTTACGGGTCGAAGGCTGAACAGGGACAAACTGTGGATAGCTCAAGCAGAAGACACAATAAGACAAGTATGCATGCTGGAGAACATTGGGTAAGGAAAGAAGTGGGTCAGAGTACCAGAGAAAAAGCCTGACCTATATAGGGTCATGATACATTGGGCCAGGAGTACAGAGAGTGACCAGCAGGTGCAACGGAGGTGGAAGTCCAACAGTTGATTCACGACAATTCTCACCCAGATGTTTTGGTTATATATACAGATGGTTCTGTGTTGAGAGAGAAGAGAAGTGCCTGGGTGTTCGTAGCGAAAGCCAAATGAAAATCTAATGGGACAGCCTAGCATACGATACCATAACATCTAGCATGGGAATGGAGGTGGAGATGGTCACTGTAGCTTTTCGGTGACGAGAGAACAAGATGCATACACATATCGTAATTGTAAGAGACTCTGAGAGCGTGCTGAGAAAGGTTGAGACAGGGATGCTTCAAGCAGAGTGGCAAGCTTCCCTGGGAAGGTCACGGGTAGTGACCACACTGGATTTTTCTTCAGACCATGCCGGCGTGGTGGGGAATGAATAGGCAGACAGACTGGCTGAATCTGCCCCACTGGGGGGGGGGGGGGTGAATTGATACATGACAAGGCCCTTTGGCAACATGTAACGAAGTCAGAAGAGAAACAAGATTATTATGGCCTAGAGAGAATGATGCACCTGGGTGTAACTATGGGGTTTGGCCGGCTCACTACACTCAGAGGAGAGGCAAGACGGACATAGGTTAGTTGCGTATCCTTTACAGGACGTTGCAGAACCAACCCCGCAGCCCCTGGCTGTTGTGGGGTTTCTCTAGGCAAATTTACGTCCAGTAGTTTGCCATTGCTTTCTAGACGGTCGATCCCCTGATATCACTGTCGAAACCAACGCAAGGCGCATGGCCCGCAGCTGGGATCGAACCCGGAACCCCGACATAACAAAGCGCTCGCATCAAGTTAGCCACAGAGCCGACTAAGACAGACATATATAACACAATTACAACCGGTACCATTAGTATTGGAACTCTGCGCTAGCTGCTGAAAATGAGAACGGAATGCGCATGGGAATGCCTCGAGTGCTGTGATGTCAATACTATACTCAACTCAACTCATTGTAGCTCATTTATTATGTGTGGATCTAATTCTTCCTCTGGAAAGTAAAGTTCCTTTTTTTTTCTGGGTCGACTGTTAAAAAACGGGTTTCTTTTGATACCCCCTCTCTCTCTCTCTCTCTCTCTCTCTCTCTCTCTCTCTCTCTCTCTCTCTCTCTCTCTCTCTCTCTCTCTCTCTCTCTCTCTCTCTCTCTTTTCTCTCTTTATATATATATATATATATATATATATATATATATATATATATATAGTAAATAAGAGAGGAGATAGCACACATCATTGTGTGACAACCACAATGCAGGTTGGCTGCAAAGGATCTCCAACACACTCTGTCTCCTATCGTTGTAATATACTCTCTCAGGCTGCTGTTTGTCCATCGCTTGATGTTGTTCCCCCCCCCCCATTTTATCGTTGTCTTCCTCTTCTTTCCTTGCCTTCGACTTTTCTCCCTAGTATAGTTTTTAAAAGAGGGTTATGTCTTTTAACGTGGTCGAAATATATCAACTATCAATTTTTTTTAGTTCTTTCAAAAACTCGCTTTCCGTTCCTAATCTCCCCACAACCCCCGTATGTGACTGTTTTTTGTCATGTTACGGCAAAGGTGCCTTAACCTAGGAGCTTATGTTCCTTGAACCTCCCCGCACCCCCCATTCCTCCAACTTTGGGGAAGCTGAGCTATCGAAGTCGAAGTGCATTTGCCTGAGAGGCAAACAACTAGAAGTCTGCAAAATATCCAGATATGTAAAACGGATGTGCACACAAAACTTAGGTTTTGGAAAAAGACGAAAGTCCAAAAGAGGCTGAACAATCAGAACTTACAGCCAGATTTCACAGCTGGTGATCGCGAAGAAAAAAGAAAATATACATGGCTAAAAGGGGCATCCTGAGCCTCAGCTTCCCCTCCCCCCTCCTCCCCCAACCTCAAGGTATTTTTTAGGGGCACTAGATTGCCTGAACCCCCCTCCTTCTTCCCATCCCTATTCCAACTACTTGCTAGAAAATGTGCATGGTGGTGAGGGGCGTGGTTGTGATTTCCCCAGTGTTTTCTCACTTTATTGGGGGTGGAGAGGGGGGGAGGGCCTGGCTGAAGAGATCTAAGCCCCCACCTAATTTTTAGTTTAGGTGGTGAGGAGGGTGCTGTTGGGAGTTGTGGTTAAGGCCCCCTGTCTAATGTTTTCCTAATTGTTTACTGCAACGGTGTGGGGGGGGGGGGGGAAGAAGAATTGTAGGGTTGAGCTCCCCTTTTCCCCATGTTTTCTTCGTGGCAGCACGTCTACATAACAGGTTCTTTGCAGAACGACTCTTCCTTCGAAGTTAGAGTACATCTGCCTGAGAGGCAAGGAACCAATAGTTTGCATGCAGATGAATGATACCTGTGAAACGGACAACCATAACTTTCCACTGGAGTTTTAGAGCTGGTGAATAGGAAGAAGTAGAAGAATTCTCGCATGCTGTATAGCGCCAATTTTAACAAAAGGCTGTGAATCTTGGACGATTAACAAACATGCCAAACAATTTCTTGAGGCTTCGGAGATCTGGTTTTACAGAAGAATTCCTTAAACATCCTTAAAAAAAAGCAATGCAGATATCATCTGGTAATCTGGTAATCCTAGTTTCAGCTTCATAGCAAACGGGTCACCCCACATATGCTCCGCTCCTGTGCCAACGAAAAACAAACGCAGCTCACAGTGTCATGCCATGCACTCAACTCAGAAGCTGGGCGACGAAACTACATCCTTCCAGTCTACAAATGGAGCAAAAATGCAACGACCATCGTCTGGCTAAAACAAACCAAAAAAAACAAAAAAACATTTGCCATGGCTTAAAAAAAAAAAAAAATGGTGGCTGTACCTAGCGTCCATTTTGACCAGAAGAATTATATGAGGGTTGATAAACGGTCACCCCAGCAGTACCCTCATTATTAGCTGGGGAAGGGACTTAGGACATTACATCCACCAGCAGGCGTCGCCAATATCATAAAAGAGGTGAGGAGTGGAAGACAACTCATCACAAGCATTCAAAAAAAGACTGTCATCAATTATTGTTTGTGTTGTGAGAAAAAGGATACCGGAAAAACTGGGACTATTTGAAAGATCTGTGGGAAAAGAGACAGTGAAAGACAGCATGAAAAGATTCTTCACAGCAGGCCTATTTTGTCATAAAAGGAAGGGATGTAAGCAGATGAACCGATACATGTGGTTGAAGATCGCAGATTGTGGGCAGACATGATCGCCAAAGCCAAAGGGCAAGACACCTCATCAAGTTTATAGGTGCTGAACCACTTGTTGTGACAGACCAGGGTTGATGCACAGCTGTAGCTCATGCTGGTCAAGACATCTACACCTATCCACAAAATAGGTTCTGGTTCCAACCTTAGGGCCTGGCTTACGAGTATATTGTTTCAAACTGAGTTTCAGTCTGCATTTCACTGAATGTTAGCAATGATGAATTTATCACATTAGTAAATCTATCAACGTTAACACTCGGTAAAATGCAAACTGGGGCTCTTGCTTACGGTTTTAAGTTTTGCATACAATCACAACGAATTAACCTGATTGAGAAGTAAGCTTAATTCATCATCATGTAGCAGGTACTTTGCAGAACATCGCTCTCATCACAGTCTGCCTGAAAGAAACTTGGTCTCTCGCCAGCACTCCCGCCTCATGTACTTTCATACTCAAGGAGTCACTTATATCCTGTGCCAATCTTCGTGTTGGTCGGCCCCTACACCTCCTTCCTGCTGCATGACTTCTGCTATTATTTTTTCCAATCTGTCGTGGCGCTTGATATGACCAAAATATTTCAGCTTCCGATACATGATGCTGTTTATTAGCCAATCTTCCTTGATGTTCAGATCTTTCAAGATGTCAATATTTCTCCTCTTCTTTGTCCAAGATATTCTAAGAATCTTCCTATAGCATTTCAGTTCAATAGCCCCTATTCTCTTTTTTTAAGGGCTTTCTTAAGCTCAATTAGTATATAGAATTTACTTTTTCCCCCCTAAGCCAGTGCGTATCTGCCTGAGAGGTAAGGAACCAACCGTCCGCCCATATTAAGCCAGATCTACAAAATGAATTGCACGCAAAACTGACATCATCAGCGACCGGATCGCCCATTGGCTCGCCAGTAGACGACTACGTCACCTGTGAGGGCAGTATATGAGTTTGTCTCCTTTAATCGCATCAACACTGCAGGAATCCTTCTTATGGCTCTTGGTAGCATGCAATGCTAAGCCATTTTATATGGCGTACATAACCAGGTCACAATTATAACCTAAAGCTCCCCCTTCATTGATGCTGGTTGAACGGACACTACCCCCACACTCCTTTTGGCCAGCAAAGCACCTTCCCTATTTACCTAAAACTCATGTTGTGAAACAAGACCAAAGTTTATGTTTATTCAGATCAATATCATGGCACACTAGTGCAACCCATAATTGCTCCGTTCTACTTCCAACTCAAGCCTGAGTCTGAACAATCTCAGCGTAGTGCACGAACTCTTGCACTGGCAAGGATCTTGGATCCTGAAATACTTTGGGTAGATTTTTAACACAAATTTTGCCCGGGCAGTGCCGTTAGGCTACTCTCTTTTGATTTCCAACTGCCAAGGGATTTTTTTATGTGCGCAACAATACACACGGGCGTCCAGTCTTACTACCCAGAGACCAGGGGAAATTACTAAATTCCATGTGACAAAATCCCAGCCTTCACTGGGGTTTGAATCCGGTGACCTCCAGCACTCGAGGCTGATTTCATACCTTGAGACCACTCAGCCCCACAAAGATCAAAGTACAAGACTAGATGAACGACCAATACTTTCCACAGGAGTTTACAGCAGGCGAGCGCGAAGAATAAGAAAGATTGACCCCCAGAGAGACTATTTGGATAAGAATACAATAGGAGCAAATCCCAGAAACCCAGTCCAATCATATAACGTAGTTACACTTGGCCCCTTAACTGTTCCGATGTATCTGCAGTCACTGATATGTGCCGTAGCATGGGATCTCGGGTTCCTTGAGACCCACTCCAATTCGCCCTCACCCAATATGTTTTCCATTTTAACCATGCATAGAAATTTTATGTGCAGATAAAAAAAAAATTATTTTGAGGGTGTAATACATTGCATATTATTTTAGGTATAGTATTGTATTAATTTGCCATTCAGTACATTAATAATAATAACGACAAGGTGCTGAATGTCAAACAAATATAATAATTTGCTTGAAATAACATAATATGTAAAAACAAAATAATTGATATACATAATTAAAGGCAGCATCTGAGCTCCCTGAAAAACATATTTGGTAGGGAGGAGGGAGACCCACAATCCACTTGGGTGGGGAGGGGGTGGTGCACCTGAGCCCCGCCTACCCACTTCTTGGGTGTGAGTGTACACTCCCCCCCCCCCCCCCCCCCCCCCCCCCCCCCCCCCCCCCCCCCCCCCCCCCCCCCCCCCCCCCCCCCCCCCCCCCCCCCCCCCCCCCCCCCCCCCCCATCCCTCTTCCCCCAACAAAAAATCTGGATCTATTTTCCCCCAACAGCATACACACACACACACATGCACATACACAAACACCAGGAACAGATTAAATGAGGGTAACCAGTTTCTTTCGACAGTGCTTCTCCTTACCAGAAAATACCTAGAAAATTCTCAAAATTGTCTGGTACATATTTTTACGAGACACCTCACAGTAAACAAATATAAACAAAACATGCTCTGGCAATTTCTAAAATTTAATATGATCATTTACAAAAGAATTCAGTGACATGTATTAGGTTAAAACATTTTGAAATAAATCATCAATTTTTTATCATTATGACAATAAGCCATGCTGAATACTGCAAGCAATCATGTTTCTTCGCAAATATCTGGTGTCTGTATTTTTGATTAATCTGAATGCTGATTATCCTCCATACCACTCTGCCAACTCATGTTTTCCCTGTATCGTCACTGTCCCTAAGAACTTTGGGATCCATTTCATCAAAGGAACTTGACATCCAACGCAGTTTTATCCAAAATAAACAATTCAGTTAACAGCCTTTGCCATTCAAAGCTTTCTCTGGCTAGAAGTTATTTCCAGTAGTCACACACCTGTCAGAGATTCAACTGGCCAGACAGATATGTGATTCCTCTCAGTGACACTTCAGTTAAAGGATTCTGTGTATTTTTGTTTGTGTTTGTTGTATTCTAAATTCATGTAATATGCTGATGCAGGTTCTCTAGCCACAGTGTTCATCTGTCATTCATGTTTATGATAATGCAAGACTAACTGATTCTACTTTTCACCTGGTTTCATATCTTCTCTAACAATTTTGATCTGAGGCCAAAAGAATTATAAAGGAAGCCAAAGAAGAAGAATTAACCAACATAGAACTGATGTCATCAGCTGCTACACCCTGTGGGATTTATTCAAGGGACCTGAGCACTTACAGATTGAACTGGATGATCTGTCTACTGGCTTACAACTGTGATCTTCCTAGTTGTCCCAGCCTGCTCAGGACCCTCTTGTCTATAAAACAAAGTAAAGGTCCTTTTCACATCTTTATGCTTACTGGACATAAGATGCTACTAGCCCTTAATTTTTACAGACCAACTGATACTCAACAGATCATGTGGTCTATATTACATAAACGCCCTTATGTCCAAAGACATTTCCTGTTGAGAGAAGAGGCCAATTTATAAAATTCATCTCAATGAAGTTTTAGCCTGTGCTGTTGCCGGTACATTACTATTTTTCCAGACAACTGTGCTATGCTATGCTGTAGGCAGACATGGGAATCAATCAGAGCCCATGGCAATGGCAAGTTGGGATTAGCAAGACCCACCAATGTAAAAATTTTAAAAAGTCTTCCACAATTACAGCAAGGGATTTCTGGACCTTTGTTGCCAAAGAATGTGCTTTTTCTCAGACTTTCAGCTCTTAACATATGTGCAATCATTTTCCCCTGTATTCCTACTCCCTTCATGATTTACACCTCAATGCAGCATAGTCCACACCATCCTGTTTCTATGAATTCAGCTCAATACCTCTATCATTTATGTCCTATTGGTGCATATTTTTATATTGTAGCAGAGGCTGATCCAATATCTTCTACCCATCGGTAATTTATCATAGAGAATACCCTTAGGGACTAAAGCAAGCATGCTAGCTACAGTGATACCACTGCACCCTCTCATGACTACAAAGTTTAAAAAAAAAAATGTTTGATCCTGATGTGAGTACTGAAATGTCTTTGTGAAAAGGCATCTTACATAACTTCAGTATGTGTGTTCTTAGTCAGACATGGAATTCTTAGCATTTTGAAGAAGAAACATCTCTGATCTTCATTTCTTTCTACTCTCTTTATTCAGTATCCATGATTCCCTGGCAAGAAAAAATCATTCTGTAAAACAAAAGCATATGGATTTGCATATCAGCTAAAACACCATTAACTCTTTTTATTTTTATTTTATTTTATTAATTTTTTTTTCTTCGATATTCACTTTTTTTTAATCCTGTGCCACCAGTGACATCAATTGCTTTCTACTTGACCCATTCAACACCATTAACTCTTTCAGTCCCAAGCACTGTGTATGATGTGGTGGACCCTTTTCATGAATCTCAGACTTCAAGTAATGTCTTTTCTTAGAGATTACAGTTTATCAATGCAAGCTAAAGATTATAGCCACGTCTACTTTATATTTTCTTTAAACTGCCTTTACCACTTGTAATTACAAATTTTTTTTTGTACGGCACCGTAATATGGAAAGGGGGAGGAAGGTTTTTTTTCCTAGGAAAAATATGCCAGTACTCAACACAAAGTTGCAAACGGCAAGGAAAAAGCCGTGGATCCTGGATCAGCCTCTGCTACGATATAAAGATGTGTGCTCCCATGGCATAAATGAGGGGTCTTCAGCTTGAGGAATCATGACAACGTTAACTGTCACCATTAAATGTGCAGGTAATGATCCTAAATTTTGCCCCTGACAGAAAAAAGAAATTTACCAGCACCATACCAAGGTCTGACACCTGGGTCTCTGAAAAGACAGCTCTAAGTTTTTAAACATTTTGCCACCCACTCTTCATTAGTTTAACTCCTTGAAAGTAATACACTGGTGATTTCTTACACTGGTTATACGCCACCTTGGACGTCTGCTGTGAAACCTTCTGGAGCTGAAAGTGTTAACAAATGTTAAATAAGGCCATGATTCATTGTAAGCTTCACTGGGAATTAGCAGGATCAGGTTCGCAGCGACAAATGATTGAAATACGTCTGTCCCTTGGAACAATCTGGTTTCTGAATACAGAATCTTCAGCTTTGAGGACTTCATGTGTAAATTCATACCGTGCTCTGTGTCTGAAAAAAGCAATGTTGAGAATAAAATGAATATAATTAACATCATAACTCCAAACTATGTTACATTAAATAATTTTTAAATCAAAGTGTCTGTGGTTCTATTCCATAATCTGACAAATAATAAATTTATTTTTAGCAACAAAATTAGAACTAAAAAAACACAGCATGGATTAAATTTTGGTTGATACTAGAATTACCATCAGCGCCTGTGGCTTAGGCGTTAGGAACGCGCTTCATAATACCGGGTTCGATCCCAGCTGCGGGCCTTTCGTTGGTTTCGACAATGGTATCGAGAAGCCAACCATCCCGAAAGCAATGAAAAACTACTGAACATAAATTTTCCTTTAAAAAAACCACAATAGCTAAAAAATGCTGAGGTTGGTTCTGCAACATCCTGTAAAGGGTACACAACTTCAAACTAGAATTACTGGGTCGATACAGTATAAACTGGGTAGAGTAGGAGTCATGGGAAGTAAAGATGGCTAGCAGGGTACTGACCACATCCCCCATTGAGTGCCGACTGGGCAATAAAAATATGTGTCTGGCATCAAATGCCTAATGTGCCAGTGGTGTGATAAGGGTCTTCTACTTTTGCTTTTTTTTTTATATATATAAACTGGAGTTACGCTTTTTATTTTTTAAAAATGTCATGAGTAACTGTTATAACCTTTAAACTTATTCTGGATAGTAGCCTATTCAGTGTACTTATCAAAACCATAAGGAAATTAAAAATGAAATTTCTCTAGTTACCTTTGTCATTTTTCTCTCCCAGGTAATTTTCAGATACTTTTTCAAGCCATAGCATACGGCTGTCAAGAATCTTCCTTCGTTATTCTCATAAATCTCTCATTCAATAAATCGATCAAGTTCTCACAAGTTTATTTTTCTAAAAACATTCTGGTAACTTCTGTTTTTTTTTTTTTTTTTTCACGTTTATTGGCTGTAAACTTTGGTAGAAAGTTCAGCTTGTTTGTTCATTTCTAGACTTTAGTCTTGCTCCAGAACTTGAGTGCTGTGTGTACATCCATTTTACAGAGTTGGCTTATTTGCACACAGACCTTACCTCTCAGGCAGATGCTCTCCCCAAATTAGTCAACTCTTACGACAGAACTGTTAGGAAGACAGTGAGTCTGTTCTTCTTTGCCACTTAAGGAGGCAAAGAACACACAAAGAGAGAATGTCCGGTAACTGTTTTATTAAGCTAGACTGATCCTAGGGTTGTAATGGACATAAAATGTTGCCTAATTGCTGGAAAATAAATCCAGATCATTGTCTCGGTAAGCAAAAAATGTGCAATTAACAAACATGTCTATGACTTCTATAAGCAATGAAAGCAGAAAGCGACAGAAACAGATATAGAGTGTGTTACGTGTGCGTGTGTGTGTTGACTGTCAGGACAGTATCTGGGTCTGTCTCCTTTGATGGCGTCAACACTGCAGGAGTCTTTTTTTAGGGCTCTTGCCGGCATGCATTGCTAAGCCATTTTATATGGTTTAAATAACCTGGTCACAATTATAACCTGAAGCTCCTCTTTCGGGGATGCTGGTTGAACGCGATTCTTCCCGCCTTTTTAATTGTGTGCGCGCGCGCGCTCGCACATGTGTGTATGTGAGAGAGAGAGAGAGAGAGAGAAACACTTTCAGATCTTCCTGGGGAAAAAGAAACAGCTATAGGAGGCCAAAGCTACAAATATAAACTGTAAGCATACTTCATGATGTATAGGCAGCGTCTTGGCAGGAAGACATCTCCATATTTAGAACTGTCTTTCTCTAGTGCTAAACGCATAACACATGATGACAAAAGACACATTCCTGCAATTGTGTCCCCACAGAACTGCAAAAGAAATTATCTATTATTAAGCTAAAAATAATAAAATCTATTATTAAGCTAAAATAAAAAAATATGTGCACCAAAGAAAATGAAAACAATGATTGTATATTTTTTTTTTAAATGTTATGAAAGAGATTTTCAATGAAGTACAGTTTTATATTCATTATACTCTCAAAAATTACATTATAATGTTACATTTACCCACACAAACTAGTAAATTAGGATGTAACCAGGTCAAGAGTTTGCATGGAAAATTTGTATGGCTGAGAACAGGTTCAGAACAGTAATCAATGGGTTTCACGATTTCATTGTCGATAAACTTCAAGCTCTGATGTGAAATGTCTCCAACATCCTGCCTTAGTGTCATCAAGGTGCTTCTGACATGGTTGTTATGGCCATTAAGTCTAGTCATTCAAATGAAAGAGTCCACAGGTTACTTGAAAATTGCCTTATCTGTAATGAAATCTCTCTCTCTCTCTCTCATAAACACATTAGTTTCTGACAGTTTAATCATGGACAATTTTGAATAATGTCCTTTTCTGCCACCCCTCACCGGCCTGCCCATGCCACCTCTCTTAATCCTTCCTGTGTAGTTTCTACATCTTGCAGTGACATGCACAGGAAGGGTATCTACTGTTCAAGCATGTTATCGAGATTTTGTGCCAGATCTCACCATAAAAAGAAGTGATTCTATGCACTCTTGTTGGTTTTTGTATCATCACCTTCTTGTACCATATGCTGTATTCATCACACGTTTCACTTTTATGGTGAGCTAAACATTTTCGCCACATTCCTAGTTTTATCATTTTTATGACTCTAATTTGTAATCTATTTTCCATTTAGTAGCAAAACAGAATATTTTCACTAGAAACTGACAATAGTGAAACCTAGTTAACACAAACTCGCATAAGAAAAACACCTGGTTAACATTAACTTGTTGGTCCCAGCAGGGATGTATTAATGCCTGATAGCACAGATATTTATTTATTTTTTAGAACTCTAATTTTGGCCCACTGGAATTTGGGTTAATAAGGTTTTACTGCTCAACTATTCTACCAATTTTTCTTCATAAATACAGATCTTTGAGTTACTTAGTATTAATCCTCCAGAATGCAAACCTAGAAGGGGGAAGAGGGGAAACTGAAAATAAAACATGGGTCATGTCAGTCTATAAATGTTTTCTTTAAATTTTGTTTCTGTTATGTTTTTAGAATGAATAAATAACCCTTTTCCCATGTAAGAATCTGTAAAAAAAATATTCATTTTCTCAAACTTCATTAAGAAAAACCCTTTCCTATAACTTATCTTTATAACATCTTTATAACATCTTTATAACTATGAAGCAGCAAAAGAAATGTGGAGTTGGTGAGCTTTTGAGAATAGCCAAGCAACTGAACCCTTAGACCACTGAGAAGAAAGGAAGACGCGAAGTGCTATGGTTCGATGACACAATGTCACAACACTAAAAACATTTTTTTTTTCAGTCACCAGATGACTAAATCGAGGAAAAGTTTGAAATATAATGACGCAAAATGTTATTAATGGGAAAAGTTGTGTTTCTATTTTTGAGCTAATTTAATAACATTTGGCAGGTGTGAAGTCAAGAAATTCTCACATAATCCTAGTAGTTAAACAAACTTTCTGGTTAAAATTTTCCAAAATCTGCATTTTTCATTGTAAAATAGCGCTTCACGTTGTATTTCTTTATTGCGACACACACTGACTGCACAGCAAGCACACTGGCTTTGAATTAGGCATGGTCAGTGATATAAGTAAATATTTCAGGGTCTGGTCATTACTGAATGCACAATTTTCACATTCCCACTTTGCTCTCTTCTTAGTACTAGCAATGGCATCAAGTATTGAACTAAATTATTTCACATTCCCACTTTGCTCTCTTATCTGTACTAGCAATGGCATCAAGTATTGAACTAAATTATTTCATATTCCCACTTTGCTCTCTTATCTGTACTAGCAATGGCATCAAGTATTGAACTAAATTATTTCACATTCCCACTTTGCTCTCTCCTTAGTACTAGCCATGGCATCAAGTATTGAACTAAATTATTTCATATTCCCACTTTGCTCTCTTACTTGTACTAGCAATGGCATCAAGTATTGAACTAAATTATTTCATATTCCCACTTTGCTCTCTCCTTAGTACTAGCCATGGCATCAAGTATTGAACTAAATTATTTCATATTCCCACTTTGCTCTCTCCTTAGTACTAGCCATGGCATCAAGTATTGAACTAAATTATTTCATATTCCCACTTTGCTCTCTCCTTAGTACTAGCCATGGCATCAAGTATTGAACTAAATTATTTCATATTCCCACTTTGCTCTCTTACTTGTACTAGCCATGGCATCAAGTATTGAACTAAATTATTAAAATGTAGAAAATTTAAAACACTGTTACTGTTTTAGTTTGTTAACACACAATTGCATTTGAAAATCAATGTCTAGTTATGACTTGTGTGTGACTGGACGTTTATGAAAATCTGATTATAATCTGATCACAAGATCACTAACAGGTGTTCTGCGGTGTCCAGTGTTGCTGGTGTTCTGCGGTGTCCAGTGTCACTAGTGTTCTGCAGTGTCCAGTGTCCCTGGTGTTCTGCAGTGTCCAGTGTCACTAGTGTTCTGCAGTGTCCAGTGTCCCTGGTGTTCTGCGGTGTCCAGTGTCACTAGTGTTCTGCAGTGTCCAGTGTCCCTGGTGTTCTGCGGTGTCCAGTGTCACTAGTGTTCTGCAGTGTCCAGTGTCCCTGGTGTTCTGCGGTGTCCAGTATCACTAGTGTTCTGCGGTGTCCAGTGTCACTGGTGTTCTGCGGCTCCCAATGCCATTAGTTTGTGTGTACCAGTTGCTGCCATTTCAGAGAGTTTCTTGGTAATCTAAGTGCTAACTACCTGGACCATGCCAGTATTTTCATACGCTCTCCTGTCCAACAAATATCTCACTTTTATTGACTGTCTTGTAGAACGGTTGCTTTCCTACATGTTACTTGATTCTTTCCATCCTATCTAATTATCTTTAGCACATTCTGCTAACTATTGAAACTAAATTTGAATGTCTACATTTACAGTTTCCTGATAAACATTTCCTACTGAAACATCATCACAACTGGCTTTTGTACATTTATACAGAGCATATTGATTTTCTTTCTTAAAAGCCAACGGCTTCGGGAGGAGGAGCGCATTGGGGAGGATACTAGCCTTATCCTAGGAAGAGGAAATGCAGTCTGAAAACGTTGTGTTATGGCAGGGCAGAACAGGCCCTTAGCCTTGGCTGGCAGCTGGTCTAGGAGGGAAGCTCTGACAGGCGGACAGATAGAGCACTGGTTTTACCTTTCCTTTGGAGTAAACAAGGCAGATTGAGGGGGGGGATCATTAAGCATGGGCAACATATGGTCTCTACAATACTGCCCAGGCTTTATGCTAGTCACACTCTCCATCTCCATGGGCTGTGAGTCTCATGCCTCCTCATAACGCAATATAACACTATCGTCTGGAAAGACGGAAAGGTGCCAATGAAATGATTGATCTTCTTTCTTAAAAATTAACTACACTCTACTGTTTTGGCTATGATAAGCGGGTCACTTGCTAGGCCACAGACGACAATATCTGACCCGTGGGCCATCAGTCGAATAGACCTAGAGTCTGTTAACTGGAATTCTTGTCGTATGTATGCCATTTCTCTCTTCTTAGTCCACACTCTTCTGATTTTTTTAACTTAAAGATTTCAGTTCGTGGAAACTGACCATAATTCTTGTTTATAAACATTTTACTCTTTACTGGTATTTTGCCATAAATTCTTCACAGTTTACATCTCTGCATCATCTTCACAACAAGAAAATCTGAGATAAACCTGAATTACCCGAACTGCATCCACATGAGGTCTAATGTAGCCATCTTTTGATATGTCTAGCACATGGACATGTGGCAGGGGTACAACACCTGCTCCAAAAGCCAGTTTCTGAACTCGATGAATGACTTTCGTATTATTTTCATTCCAAGAGGTCTTTTCTGTTTCCCTGTATTCATGAATAGCCTAGAGGCAAAAAGCAAATAACCAGAATAAAGCAGGAAATGAATAAATGTGTAAACTGAACTGTACATACCACTATTAAATTATGTCCTCATGTTTAAAGACTGTCTACTCAACTCAGCTGGATATTCTTCTTCTTCTTCTTGTGTTAACTTTCTGATTTAGACCGACAGACAAGTTCTTGTGATTGACTTGACAATTTTTAGGAGTTTCATTTTGGTTCCATACAACTTTGAGTGCAATGTTGTCTTAGTGGGCCAGTATTCCTTTCTCAATGGGCTGTACAAGGGACATTCTTGCAGGACATGTTCCGTAGTCCTCACACACAGCCCACATGGGCATACTAGTGAACTACGTATATGGAAGCTGTGCATATGTCTTTTAAGTTTGTTATGTCCAGCTGGATATTAAAAAATATGTCTTGACACAATATTACTGACCAGTAAAACCTGCATGTCTCATAATATATATGTACCTTAAAAATGCATATTTATAAGTAATGCCTCAGGCGGTTTTTTCCGGCAAGTATTGAGGATGGAAACAAATTTTGCACACTTCAAATCTGACCTGCCTTATATCTTCTTCTTCTTTTCATTCGTCTGAGTGACATAAATGCATTGTGCCCATTTACAACAGAGCTGCAAATTTACGCCCTTCTAGTACCTCAATGCAGTGATGACAATGTTAAGGAACAGCAAGAGATGTATGCAGCCAGGACTGTTCCGCTAGTTGTTGCCTGCAAGAGATGTAGCTCAGCTAGACTGCGAGCAAATCTCTTGTTTTAGGGCTGAATCTCAGCAGTACAGCAGTTCTTTTCACTTTGACAGACGTTTTAACCAAGGGTTGGCATTTAGTAGTATGTTCGGCTAGCAGACTTTACCCATGTTTGAAATGCGCTTTGATAGACGTTTTCACTCATGCACTGGAGGTGGGCTGATGTGAGCCAGACTGGACACTACATCTCTAGAGGCCACCAACTCTGAGTTCCCCTGTCAACTCGGTTCAGGTCACAAAGGTGAGCTCCCAATCTATGGCACATGATGAGGACGTGCTGTAGGAGTCTTGCATGGGGATCTGTAAAACCATCCTAGAGCTAGCTGGCGCCCGAGGTGAGCTATTGAGTAACTCCTTACACACATCACAATGGCCTTAACTTCTCTCAGGCCTGTAATCAATACCGATGTGCCACCTATTGTATGTATTAAATGGAATCACACGACAATAAAATAATAGCTGCGGTAATCCTTTAAAACTGATAGCAAGTTCCATGTGCACTGAAAACAGTTAATTGTTATAACATTTTCTGGTTGTGGAAGAATTAAACTGGTCAGCATTTATAAATGTTTGTGTGGTGTGTATGAAAGCTGTGCACCAGTGGTCTCTGGGTTCAGAGAGTTGAAGCTTCAGAAAGTAGAGAGTTGAGCCTGCTTGATTTACCACACTCATGACACCCTGCCCTGTCTACCGGCCCAGACACTGTGAGACAGGTCTTTTGAGCTACTAATGGTGTGATTCTTGTGAATCTGATGTCTGGAGGTGAGACAATTAATTTTGAAGCTTAAATCAAAATTCTAACAAAATTCTACATGTAGTTACTCAGAGTTCAGCAAAAAATATACAACAGAACTGTTTCTCCAAGAAGTCAATGCATGACCTCAACAGATGTCAGAAAACACTGAAAGCAAACAACAGGGTTGACAGAGCTCTGACACCCAGTAGCCCCAATTCGATTCTCTGATTTCATCTCTTTAGTCTACTTAAAATCAACTCTGTGTGAAAAGGTTTAAGAATGATGAGATTTTATTAATGCTTGGAAAAAATAGATACTAAACAAAACAAAACATCCCCATGTGGGTTCTGGGACCCTATTAAAGGGGGGAAAAAAGAATAGACCCACTGCCTACGTAAGAGTCGACTAATTGGCAGCTTCCTTCGAAGTCGGAGTGCATCTCCCTGAGAGGCAAGGAACTATCAGTCTGCATACAAATGAATCAGATCTGTAAAATCGATGCACACGCAAAATTCAGGTTCTGGAACAGGACTGAAGTACAAAAGTGGATGAACAACCAGAACTTTCTGCCAGAGTTTACAGCTGGTGAATGCGAAGAAGAAAAAGATTTCAAAACCTTGAATTAAACTTTATGGTGAGTAACTGCATCAGAACAGCTAACAACAAGGGCGCTACATATGAAAAGATCTAAAGTGAAAGCAAGAGTGAAGTGAAAGTTTATACTTACATTATCCCAGTGACCATTCTGATATCTCAGACGTGATAGGTATCTTTCAGCTTCATTCAACAAAGACTGTTCTTCTTCTTCAGTCAGAAAGTCTTTCTGTACCAGCATATCTTTTGCTAAAATGTCATATATAACTTTGTCATTTGCATCCAAATAGTCCACATTATGAATGGCTGTATCTTCAGGCTTAGAACATTTATTTATTGAATTAACACCCGAAAAACAATGTATCTGCATATGTGGTGCATGGTGAAAAACACTTTTGTATTTCTCTGATTCACATTTTATTGCATTCTGCTTGTCAGGAAATGGATTTTTAAAATACAAAAGTCTGTATATAGTACTAAAATTTCTTCTGTGAAGATGAGAGGCAACTTGACAGCATTTGTAAACACACAACATTTCTGTGACGTTTCTGGAATGAAATAAAAGGTTTATCAAATTCATTATGTACAATTACAATTAAAACTAATAATTTTCCTACTAATAATAAAATACAATCTAGAATACAATCTGGAAATAAAGTTTACTATGCCCTTCAACATTTGCTCAAGTCAAATTGTCTCGCAACACCAAGATCAAAATATATAAAACACTGATAAGACCAGTCGTTCTATATGGCTCTGAAACTTGGAGCACAACTAGAAGAAATGAAGCCTTATTACAGGTTTTCAAAAACAACGTCTTACGACAAATCTTTGGACCCATCAAAGATGCAAACAGTGGGGAATGGAGAGTGAGAAGCAAACCAACGAAAATCATAATCAGTTTAAATCACCACTGATCACTGGCATCATGAAATCTAATAGACTGAAATGGTTGGGGTATACTGAAAGAATGTCAGATGATAGAGAAGTAAAAACTGTATACACAAGGGAGAAGAATGGTCACAGACCACAAGACAGACCAAGAAGACAATGGAGAGATAATGTCCAGACAGACCTGCAAACTCTTGGGGTCACCAACTGGAAAGAGAAGGCCAACCAGAGAGATGAATGGAGGCGGGTGATATCAGCAGTAATGAACCTCAAGGGCTCGGAATGCTGAAGAAGAAGATAAAGATGTTAATACTACTGCCAACACTAAGAAGATGTGAAGTGTAGGTCTTCTTCTTCATAATGTGGCATTGATAATTATGTTTGTCTACGGACTTTTGTCTTTTGTACTGTCAATATCTGATACATATATTTCTGTATGCCAGCGGTTCTTAACCTATCAGTCATGACCCTTTTTTGGTCAATCGACCCTTTCACAGAGATCGCCAAAGACCATGGCAAAACACATATTTACTGATGTTATGAAGTAGCAATGAAAGTAATTGTGTTTTGGGGGGTCGTTACAACATGAGGAACTGTATTAAAGGGTCACCACAACACAAGGAACTGTTTTAAAGGGTCACAGCACTAGGAAGGTTGAGAGCCACTGCTGTATACCCTCATGCTAAACTGTAAAACATCACTCTTGGTGTCCCTCTGTCTCTCTTCCCCTCCAACTTTCCCAACATCACTTTGCACTCAGTCTTTATCCTTCTCATGACATGCCCAAAGAATTTAGACTGTGTGCTTCTGATGTGGATAATCAACTCTCTTTATGGGATAGTTTTGTTTCTTTTCCCAAGATATTTCCATCACACTTTTTAATTTGTCCTTGGTGGTTCTCATTGTTCTTATATAATATAAGCGTAGGCCATTTTTACTCATTTTATATATATATATATATATATATATATATATATATATATATATATATATATATATATATATATATACACACATATAGAATGAATCGACAATTGACATCACTGCACTCAGTACATTCCCACATGTGCTCTGTCCCCGTCTTCAGTAGCCAATGAAGAGTTGATATGCTTAGTAGTACCAGCTGCAACCTGATTAAAAATCTGTCAGATTTTCCCCATCAGTGTTGCAGATCCCCCTACAATCTCCCTGTGCCGTATTTACAGTGTACTGTCTTTAAGAAAATACTCCCTGTGTGGGTTTTAGGGCCCCATTGTGGAGAAAACAAGAATAGACACATTGCCAGTCCAACAAGCATGTCATAGGAGTTGACTAATTGGGGGCATCCTTCAAAGTCTGCATCTTCCTGAGAGGCAAAAGTCTACATATAAAAAAGCAAAATCTGTAAAATGGATGTGCATGCATTATTATAAGACTAAAGTCCGAAAGTGGACGAACAACCAGAACTTTCCACGAAGTTTACAGCCTGTGAATCCGAAGAAGATTATGAAAAATGCATTTTAAAATTTGAGTTCGCTGGACCCTGGAACAAATTAATTTAGTTTATATTATTTTAAATTGGGAACAATTGCCTGGAAATTTGAATGATTTGAAATGTGAATGCTGGCTTGGGATGGATTATGTTTGAATTCTGAGGTACCAACAACTGAATTAGATAATGATTTATACTTTTGGCAACTTACTAGTTTTATATCTTTGATAGTCAGGCACCATATGCTGTTATTTTGATTTTATAAGAAGTGTTTATTTTATTGGTATGTTCTGAAGTTCACTTGTTCTTTCAAAAAGGCCTTGTTGTAATCTTGAGTTGGCAGTTTAAAAATCAGGTGGGTGCACTATACTATTATAGTTTTCACACTGTCTAGTATTCACAGGCGTATGACTTTGGGTGGGGGAGCACAGAGGCATTCTGTGGGCCTCGTCCAAATTTTGTATGTGCAGGAAGGGGTAGTATTACATCCTCTCCTCACCCTGCAGAGAAACTCTCTGTACATGTTTTCGTTTCTTCTTCTTATTATATTTTATTTGCTATTCGTCACATTACTATTACGCACTTAGGCAAGGCTTAGACCTATTGTGCTCCTTCCCCATAGGAAATGTAGTGTAAGGCGTCTGAGACCACCTTTGTTTTTTCTTTGTGTCGGTCCCAGCTAGTATGTCTTCTAATCTCTACTTCCTTTCTCAGCTTCTATGATTAAACAGTAACATTTGTTAATTATTTTTACGTTATTTCCGTGTAAACTGATGCTCCCCCAGCAAGAGACTTTTTTTGATAATTTATAATGTAACTAGTAAACGAGCCAACAGTCACGTAGTCTGTTGTGATTGTGACAACATCAAAAGGTCAATACCCCAATTACAATATTATAGATTATATCTATATCCCTAGTTGTGCCAGTACATGTTTCAATATACTTACTTCTATAAAGAAATAGAGTAAGACTTTTTCATGTGTTAATAATAAACAAGTTAACGATCATTATTTAAATTTGAAATCATTCTACGGGAAGAAAACTGAAGTCATATCCACCAAGTTTGACCTTTCTATTTTCGTTTTCTAAGGTCAAGGTCTTTATCTCTTCCAGAAAGTAAGCAATAAAAAAGAACGTAGATAGTGATTTATGGCTTGTCTCTAACTTCAGAAAACATTAATTCTTTAAGCCTACTGTTACTGACATTTACAAAACGATTATTTTCTATTTACTACGCCGAGAACACAGGAATTACTTAAATTACCACCCTGATATTGGGATTGAGACTAAATATGGGAAGTAACCCATGCCGACAAAAGCGAACGTTGACTTTTGATGTTACTGTTAGAAATTTACCGGTAACTTTTGAAAAAATCATTAACGACAGAAGAAAACCCAAACACTGGACTGCAGGTTACTTTGTAATCGTAGGGGTGCCAAATATTTAAAACTGTTCTACGGTTGGACAGGGTTTCTAGGATTTTTTTAAAAATGTTTAAACGGTTTTATTCTCATATTCCCATCCCACGGACAGCTATCCTATAGTGCAGCGGTTCTCAACCTGGGTGTCCCGACCCATTTTTTTTTCTCTCTCACAGGGGACGCCTAAGACTATCGGAAAACACATATTCATTGAAGTTATGAAGTAGCAACGAAAAAAATTGTATGGATGGTGGTCTCCACAACTTAAGGAATTGAATTAAAGGGTCCCCGCATTAGGAAGGTTGAGAACCACTTCTTTAGTGGAACTTAGAATAAATTTTCCCCTCCTAGATTTCAGTCTGAAGGATTAACATCGCAAGGAAGATAATCAAACAGATTGACAGAACCTTGTTCAATCTTATATCTGTGCCATCATCATCATCATCAAGTGCCTTGCTGACTAGCGTGGGCGATTTTGCCTCCTCTCAATCTGCAATCTGCAGTTGCATGTATCAGTTCGTATGTTGACACCCCTCCATGCCATGACAGAAGACCATCAAGAATCTTCTCACTGTGTCTTCCTCTGTCTCTCTTTCCACAGATCTTTCCAGTGGTCACAACTTGTTCCATTTTCCCTCTTTTCATAACATAACCCAAAAATGATGACTGTATCTTTCTGATGTTTGTGATAAGTTGTCTCGGAGCACTCACCTCTCTCAAAACATCTGGGTTGCTCTTCTTAGTTATGCAAAGATTCTTTTGTAAAACCACATCTCCGAGGCCTCAAGATATAGTTCAGCTTGTTTAATAATTGTCCAGGATTCACAGCTGTATGTTAAAACATACTCTATATAGCATGCAAGAATTCTTTTCCTTACCTCCAATGACATGGATTTACTGCATAAAAGTTTCTTAATTTGATAAAGTGTATAGCACAGTTATATTCAGGGCACCACAAAACGGTTACAGAATAATCAGTACTCCTGGGCCAAGTCCAGTGTTGGCAGGTCTTGTGAAGAGTCCCACCGGGGCTGCTACCAGAAGGTTTGACTCACCCCTGTGAACTAAAGAATTATACCAATCTAATGCGGCAAATTCCAGATTACCCATTTAATCTCAAAAGAAATTGTAATTCATTGATCCAGCCACCAAAGTAACTGCTACACTAGCCTGGTGTAGCTTAGGGTCCTGTTTATATATCCTACCCCCCCCCCCCCCACACACACACACACACACACACTCATGCACACACACCCACCCACACACAAAATGATGGGCCCTGGAACCCACATGTGATAATATTCAGACATTTATAGGAATTTTTTTGTCACTAGTGTTTTTGTTTAAATGAGAGTCAGCTCCAAAGCCATAATAGAAGAAACCAACCACTTCTGTCGATTGAATCTGGACCACTGACTCAGCAAGCAAACACACTAACCCCTATGCTACTTTGGCTTCACTTGATGTATAAATTATTTACTTTTAAACAAACAAGACACTCTTCTTCTTTTTCTTTTCCCTGCCAGTGGTTTTCAGATGTAGGCCACAGGCCTATCTTCTGCTTTTTTTGTTTTTCATTCTGCTGTGGTGCTTGATGTGGCCAAAATATTCTAGCTTCCAAAACAAGGTGCTGTTTATTAACCAGTCTTCCTTGATGTTTAGATCTTTAAGAACATCAATATTTCTGTTTTTCCTTCCATGGTATTCTGAGAATTTTTCTTTAGCATTCAGCTTAAAAGCCCCTATTTTCTTCCTTAATTAAGGACTGAGATATAATCCATGACTCACATCTGTAAGCTGCCACAAGGAAGATGCATGCTCTCACAGTTTTAACTTTGATTTCCTTCCTGGGCCAGTAGAGGACCCTTTTAATGCCAGTGGCTCATCTGGAATATAATGCTAGACTCACATTTTCATAGACCAATCTGCACTCAGTGGGTAATATGATCAATATCACACTGGTCATCTCTTCATGTGGGTTCCGGGGCCCCATTGTGGGGAAAGCAAGAATAGACCTACTGCCTCTCAGACAAGCATGTTGTACGTGTTGACTGATTAGGGGTTTCCTTCAAAATCAGAATGCATCTGCCTGAGAGGCAAGGAACCAAAAGTCTACATACAAATAAGTCATATCTGTAAAACAGAAGTGCATGCAACACTCAGGTTCTGAAAAAAGTCCAGAACTTTCCATCTGAGTTTACAGCCAGTAAACGCAAAGAAGAAGAACAAGAATCTGACCATCTTTTCTTCCCAACACATTATCTGGTACCCATTTTATGCTGTGTCCCACTGGAAGCCAAGGTCAGTTTGAAAAAAATGGGATGTGGATTTGAACCAAAACACTGTTGGCCAGCATGCAAATGTCTAGCCACAAGACTACTATGTTGTAATTCCTGTGTATCAGTAAACAAGCTCAGCTAAAATGTGAAATTTCTTGTTAACAGATCCATTCTTTAATAAAAGCCTCAGAAATGGCAATAGCGACAGCTCAGCTCAGTTACATATTTGGCTTGAATGCTGACATACCTGGGAATGTTTGCTTTGTAGATGAGCGAACAGTTGTATATCCAGCTGGCGCTTACTGTGTTGCCAATAACATTTTGGACAAAGTACAAAGATTTATTCCAGGTAATACAGTTCTTAAAATATTGTTTTTTTACTCCCAGATTTGCTGGGTGAGGCATTAGTAATTCTTCTTCTTTTTTTTTTCTTCCTTTTAAAAAAAAACTCCAGTAGAATGTCTTGTTTGTATTTATTTGGACTTTGGCCTTAATGAAACTCCAGTAGAATGTCTTGATTGTTTGATTTGGGGGGGGGGGGGGGGGGGGGGGGGGGGGGGGGGGGGGGGGGGGGGTGGGGGGGGGGGGGGGGACTTTGGCCTTGTGTTTTGAGATGATTTGTGTACAGACTTTGGTTCCCTCTGACAGATGTGTTCCAGTTTGAAAGGAAACATCGATCATAGATATGCTGGCCAGCTGAACCCCCAACCTCCCCTCTTCTCGTGGAAAGATGCGAAGATAGGTCTTGACCAGCTTGTGCCCTGCTTCTGATGCACCACCACCATGTGTGGTGATACGCCGCTGCATCACACTTGTGATTCTTAACTCTTTCAGTGCCAGGTAGTTTTTACTTCAGCATTGTCTGTCTAAAGATTGTGTTCTTTAGGGTAATCAGGAGCTACCATGATGTACTGGCTAGAGGTTTGCTTGCGGATCCGAAGGCCATGGGTTCAAATTTGTACAGAGCTGGACTTTTTTTCCGTCTAAAGATGACTTTGGCTCCCAGGTCAGCTCAGCTTTAAATGGATACCAGGTAAAGTCCTGGAAAATAAAGGTGGCCGGTTTGATGTTGACCACATTAACCACAGAGTGTTCATTGCATTATACAGTATAGTTCCAGTACTATATGCCCAATAATCTACAGGGTCCTTTTTACTTTTTACCTTATGGAAATGGAATTTAAGAGTACGGTTTAAAGGCAGAAACAGTATAGATAGAATGGGTTAGGTTAACATATCAAAAGAATGGGGTAGAATAAATATGCGTACCATATAAAGAGTAGCCAGTGAAGATACTGTGAGTCCCTGGTACTGAAAGAGATCAGGAACAGCCTTAAGGAGCAATCATTGATGAGAACATGGAAACTGATGTCACCACTGCATCTAGTATGAGAATGGGGATAAAGGCAGTCACTGTGGATTCTGATGTTATCTTTTTTCTGCGTTCACCACTAGAAGACAGGTTGTCACATTAACTTGTGGTTTACAGCTAGGCTGTGATATCTGCATCTTTCAGCCCATCTTATTTCAACAAACTCCTAAATAATCACCTTTCATATCATGCCAGTTACAGGGCAAACAGTCCTATTCTTTCAAGATGTCTTCTTTACTCTTTTTAATATCCAGGATATTTTCATCATTCATCTATTAAACACCACATCTCCGCAGCTTTCAAATAACTTGTCACTAATTTAGCAACTGTCCATGATTCACTTACATATATCAAGGAAATAACCCTAAAGCAAATATATTTAGGCTTTGCTGTGTGAAGCTGCTGCTTAGTTCATGCACTGCTATGCTACCATGCAAAAAAATAATCTTCTTGCTTCCAGGGCATTCATATTGGTGATGTAGATGATAGGCAAAGTAAAATACTGCAAATCATATACGCAGGGTTGATCATTAAGTTCCGAGAGGGCTTTGTTCAGGGAAACTAATATGTAACAAGGTAACACTAATACAGGGCCAGTAGCAGCCATTTACCGGTGCCCGTGCAAAGTCAAAATTTATTATCTCAGTGCATGCACATATTGGAAATCTATAAAGGTCAAAGTCTAGAGGATCAACTACATTGCAATGGTTTATAATTGAATGTAACCTTGCTGTGTTTGATGGATTTTCAAAATTGACGCATTAATGATGCTAAGTCAGCAATGTACATACACTGACTTCGGCTTTTTGCCTTGGAGTAACTGGTTCAGAAACTTGAAGTGCTGCAGTCGACTTTTAGATAGTCCTGCCTAGGTTGATCAAAGACATTTGATATAATGCCTTACCGTTTACTCTACAAAGAGATACTTAACCTTACTGGATAACACTTGGTGCAATGAAGTCCATCTTCTTGCTTTCTTTGTCTTAGCCTTCACTGGCTGTAAACTCTGGTGAAAATTTCTGGCTGTTTGTCCACTCCTGCACTTTGGTCTTGATCCAGAACTTGAGTTTTGAATACACATCCTTGTTACAGGTATAGCTTATCTATATGCAGACTGTTAGTTCTTTGCCTGTTATGCATATCTCCCTGACTTTGATGGAAATACCCGTAATTTGTCCACTCTTAAGACATGCTTGTTAGGGGGAGGGGGCACTTGGTCTGTTCTTTATTCTCCAAAAGGAAGACCTGGAATCTACACAGGACTCTTGCCTTTAAATGCATTTTTATTTTTTATTTTGAAAGTTTCAATTGTTTCTCTCCAATACAATACAACACACTTTTTCTAAAGTTAATCAGTTAATCTTGAGACATACCTTAACAGCCATTATCTAAATACACATGTAAAGTTCTTCATCCTAATTGGAACACTGAAGAAAAAAACATGATACAAAAACTACAAATATTTTTTTTACTGCTCTCATTATGTCATTTTTAGGGTGGTGTAGGACAAGGATCATTTTTACCCTGGGTACTAATTTTGTACTGCAAGACTAAGGCTGTTACCACAAACCTCAAGTTAAAAACACATTGTGCCCAAAAGCAAAATTCCTATCACCTTAGCAGGATTTGAACCCAGTTCTCATTAGTGAGAGTCTAGCATTCTGACTATTCCATTATACTTTCCTTTAATAATTTATTTGATAACAGATATGAATGTCTTAGTTGTCAGAAACAAATGATTTTATGAAAGCTGTCACTACTGTCTGTATGTACCACTTTTTATGGCAGTATAGACGGGATGAAGTCGCCGTGGTGTAGCGGGTAGACTCTTGCATGTGGATCGGAAGGTTATGGGTTTGCTCCCTAGTGGAGGTAGACTTTTTAAAAAAATGACCTTTTCTTCTAGGCCGACCCAGTCTTGAGTGAGTACCGGGTGCAGTCCTGGGAAGTAAAGGCGAACGGCATGATGCTGACCACATCACCTATCTTGTGCTGATTGGTCTATAAAAATATAGGTCTAGCCCTATTTGCCCTATACATCTAAAGGCTGGAAAAAGGGACATTGCCTTTTTTTTTTTACCTTAATAGACAGGTGATCATGAGCCTAAGGATTTAGGGCTGCATGCATAGTGCTGTCCCCACAGACTGTACAGGTTATGATGTATAATATCGCCTCTAACAGGTAACCTCTGTCACCTTACTGGAGGTTAAACCTGGGTCTCCCGCATGAGAGTCTGACATTATAACTGCACAGCCAGCCACTCCTCAGTGATTAAATAACAGTTTGAAATAATTGAAGAATAAATTAGAAATATAACGGACACTATATATTTTAGTTATAACCTAGAGGTCTTAACAGTATGTTATTTTTATGAAAATTAGAAATTAGACTTTTCCAGACTGAAAATAATTATAACAAACATAAAGTGTCAGTTATAAAGAGCACATTACAAACAATAGATGTTGCTTTGAAAACACATCTCCACCGCTTGTAAATAACTTTTCAACATCTAGCATGAGAATGGAGGTGAAGGCGATAAATGCAGCTCTCCTGTGGCTAGAAAACAAGATGCATACGCATGTCGTAATTGTAAGAGACTCAAAAGCATGCGGAGGAAGGTGAAGACAGGGATGCTTCGAGCAGAGTGGCAAGCTTCACTGATAAGGTCACGGGTAGTGAGCATACTTTGAATCTTTCCTCCAAGCAATGCTGGCGTAGTTGGTAATGAATAGGCAGACAGATTGGCTGGATCTGCACCACTGAGTGGTGAATTGATACATGACAAGGCAGATGTGGTCAAGGCCCTTTGGGAACAAGCAACAAAATCAGTAGAGAGAGAAGATTAATATGGCCTGGAGAGAATGAGGCACCTGTGTGTAACTAGAGGGTCTGCCTGGCTCACTACACTAAGAGGAAAGGCAAGACGGACATATAACCAGATTGTGACTATTACCATCAGTATTGGAACTCTGCTCTGGCTGCTGAAGATGAGGACGGAGCATGCATGGGAATACCCCGAGTGCTGTGATGTAAATTCTTGACTCAATTCAATTCAACTCAACTTTTCTCTTCAACTGCCCATAATTCAGATTCCATATATCATGGATTGATTGAGCTCTTGAGAATTCTCTTTCTCGTCTTAATTGACAAAGAAAGATGTCATAGAATATTCTTCATTTTGTAAAATGCTGCCTTTGCTTGAGCTATAAAAAAAGCAAAGTAAAGGACCCTTTTCCACGCCTTTAGGCGTATAGGGCATATAGGGCTAGACCTATATTTTTATAGACCAATTGGCACAAGATGGGTGATTTGGTCTGCATCACGCCGGCTGCCTTTACTTCACGGGACTGCACCCGGTATCCACTCAAGGCTGGGTCGACCTGGGAGCCAAGGTCATTTTTGAAAATTAGTCCGGCTCTGCCAGGGAGCGAACCCACGACCTTCTGATCCGTGGCGAGGGTCTAGCCACTCGGCCACGGCGACTCCCTTATTTGAGCTATTCTTTATTTAAATTCCTTAATACATCTTCCATCTGATTTTATCTGGGTACAGATGTAATTAAACGTATCAACTTGCTTTAGGATTGTCCCATTAACTGTAATGCAGTAAACTCATCTTCATCTGTCTTTCAGGACTACCAATTTTGGTTAGCATGGAATGTCAAGTTAAAAAGATTAATAGTTTGCTAATTCTTTTGTTGTAAGACAATTGAAATCTTAGGAAGCAGTCCATTGATTCTTTATCGTCTTTTTGTTTTTTCCCCCCAGGCACAGACAGATGTAATGGAATGACAGCTATGGGAGTCAGCCGCAATCGCAGATACATAGCTATAGCAGAGAGAGGAGAAAAGGCAATAATTTCAGTTTATGATCTCCATTCCTTACGGAAGAAACGGATACTCAGTTGTTCTGAAGTGGCCTCAGATGAGTATGTCAGCTTGGCCTTTTCATCTGATACAAAATGCATCGCAGCTCAGGGAGGCAAACCTGATTGGATGCTGGTCTTGTGGTTGTGGGAGAAGGGCAAGGTCATGACTACTTCAAAAATTGTGATTAACCCGAACCCATTATGTCAAGTGCATCAGGTAACATGGGTGTCTTCTTAAAATAGCTTTTAGTTTTCTTCTCCTTCTCCTCTGTGTCCTCCCCTTCTTCTTCTACTTTTCTTAATCTTGATCTACATTTTTCTTGGGGTCTTATTCTTATTTTCCTCCACCTCATCCTTCTCCTCTTCCTCCTCTTCCTCCTCCTCCTCCTCCTTTTTCGTCTTCTTCTTCTTCTTCTTCTTCTTCTTCTTCTTCTTCTTCTTCTTCTTCTTCTTCTTCTTCTGCATCTTCTTCTCCTCCTCCTTCTTCTTCTTCTTATTCTTCTCCTTCTTCTTTTTCTCCCTTTTTCTTCTTCTTTTTCTTCTTCTTCTTCTTGAAGATAACTATGTTATCCTATTAATTAGATTTTTAATGGCTGATGTAATAACTGCTCTTGAAATCAACAATGTCCTTAACTGTTTTGTTTTATAAACAGTTGTTTAAAGTATAAATTAAACTGAATGAAAAAAATGTTAGTATACCAGATTACTACAGGTGCAAATTCATTTTTAAAATTGCTGGACGAACCCCCCCCCCCCCCCCCTCCCCCCCGAAACTTCCTTTGCCACTCCCCTCCCCCTTTCCCACCCACACCTCAGGTTGAAAACCACTAATTTCAAGTATAGTCGAGAGGGTCAGCTGCTTCAATACACTTTGAAATTGCATTTGTTCTGGTAAGTAGATCATTGACCAGTGGCGAGGCATGATCAGTTTGACTATGTAAGAGTTAGCATGTAGTCATTACATCATTACACTGGAGAGAGATAAAACAAAACAAAAAGTAGATCAGCAAGTTTCAAAATATAACAAATACAAACAGAAAGTGAACATTGTGGCTACAGAGTCTTCATCAGCACTTACATAAATCAAACAAAACTACACGAATACACAAAATCACTTAACTGACGCATCTTGAAGCGGTCACGTTTATGTCTTGCTAGTGAAATGAAGAGATGCTGTGACCTAAGAATAAATAGCCCAGGAATGCAGAGGGCTGTAACTCGGGAATTTTAGAAAAAACAATGTTGACAGTTTAGTCCCCTAGGTGTTTAGGTCCCCAAGATGAAAATAAAACTATTCTATAGAGACTTGCAGACTGTCTTTAGAATGGCAAGATTTAAGGGCTGTTACCTCCATGTCCCTGACACCTTGGTGATCCTGAGAATTATCTTTAAAGCATGTTATGTTCATATAATAATACACATACTATGAGCATATCAAGTAAAATACACAGAAACATAGATGATATATACTATATCAAATCGTTCCCATGTGGGATGCATTTTTTTTTTATTTGAAGCCTCACCCTGGCTTCTGCCGGGAGCCCTGAATATAGCAGGGGCATAAATATGGCCTAGCCATAAATACAGCCTAATGGCTGAAAGGGGTTTCTGGGACCTATCCATGGGTGATCCTCATCTGCATGGTGGGACTTTGTGTCACTGGGTGTTTATCGTGTGATGTCCTGGTGGGGTACAACTACCAACCAAACAACCAACATAGATGATAAACACATACAGATATACAGTCATACCAAATATGCATGCGCGCACATACACATGCACGCACACACACACACACACAAACACACATACATATATGCATACACACACACTCATACACACACACCCAGTATGTCTCAAGGCATGCAGAAGTGTCTGGCTCTGTGACTTAAGCATTGCAAACGCGCTTCGTAATGCTGGGTTCGATCCCAGCTGCCGACGATTTTTTTTATATTGGTTGATAGTGGTAGAGAGCTAACCGTTAAGAAAACAATGGCAAACTACTGAAAATGAAATTTGCCTTGGAAAAACTACAACAGCCGGAAAATGTTGGGGTTGGTTCTACAACATCCTCTAAAGCAGTGATTCTCAAACTATGCACCGTGGCATCCCGGGGAGCCACGACCTCTTCACAGGGGCGCCGCAAAATTTTTTTTTTAAAAGCTTCATAATTAATTTAACCAAGATACGAATAGTCATACTTTTACTTAGGTTAGGAAACACTGCTGTAAAGAATACGCAACTAACATGCAGAAGTGTCCAAGACACATTTTTAAAATCCTCTATACACAAGAGTAATTTGTTTTTGAAACAGATAAGCTTCAGTCCTGGTGAAAACACACAGCTGTGTGTTGTAGGCAATACACTTTTCCGATGCCTGCGCTTTAGTGAAGGCAGCCTGAAGTCCTTTGGCTATCTGAAAATGGAACCCTTGAATTACCTGTGTCACGATTGGTTATCAAATGATGAAATTGTTGTTGGGACTACCTCATCAACTCTGCTTATTTGTGACTCTGGAGATGTCAAAGAGGAAATTAGACTAGCATCTGCACAGTTAGGGCTTCTTCTTTCTCTTGGCTGTTCTTGGTTTTTTTTTTTTTTTTCAGTTTAGTTATTCCCTTCTATTGGACTGTGTTTTAAATGTTTGTTGTTTTTTATATTGGAGATTATAATTTTTTTTAATGTTTAAATTGAAGATTATAGTTGGTATGTGTGTGTGTGTGAGTGCATATGCATGTGTATGTGTGTGCACATTTAACACTTTTGGTCCCAGACTGAACCAGGTGTTTTCACACTGTTCTGTCATAACTAGTTGTTACTTTTGCTTATAAAAATGTGGCTTTTATTGTCTTAAAATTGTAAGACCTCAAGACAGAAGTAGCTGAAGTTTCACTTGAAGCATAATGGGTTAATGTAACATCTGGTTGACACCCACAACATTATCCTTTCTATGCCAGTGGCACACAAGGCATTTGATGTTAAGACTCACAATTATTTAGACCACTGGGCAATTGATGGGTGATGGGATCTTTACTTCCCAGGACATTACCTAGTGCCCATTTTAGGTTGATGAAACATGGGAGCCAAAGTCAGTTTTGAAAGAACAAAAATCTTAGTTTTAATGCAATTCTTCTTCATCTTTTTCTTCTTCTCCTTGTTCTTCTTCTTCTTCTTCCTCTTCTCCTTTTTCTTCTTAGCGTTCACCAGCTGTGAACTCCAGCAGAAAGTTCTAGTTATTTATCCACTCTTGGACTTTGGTCTTGATCCAGAACCTGAGTTTTGCATGCACATCCATTTTACAGATCTGGGTTGTTTGTTTGCAGAATGTTGGTTCCTTGGCTTTCAGGCAAGGTGCTGTTGGACTTTGAAGAAAACACCCCTAACTGGTTGCCTCCTCTGTCATGCTTGTTGAGGAGTGGGGTGAGACAGGGTGGGCTGTTCTTTGTTCTTCAAAATGGAGCCCAGGAATCCACACAGGTAGATGTGGATTTAAACCAAAAAGCTTTATGCCAGAGGGAAGTATCTATCCAGTTTGCTACCTGGCTCGCAAGTGAGACAGAATGAGTGAAGAAAAATGCTTGATTACTGATTTAAGATTCGACATCCTAGCATACCGAGCACACCCATAGATGCTCCGTCTCCCGCAGCAAATGTCTTCAGATGTTAAATGTTCCCGTAGCACACTGATTATACGCATGTCATTCTCTTCCTCTCATCTGTCCCTTCTTGCTGGATCCACACTTAATTCCTCCTTCACAATTCTTGCACATGTTATTTCATATAATTCCCTGTCCTCTGTCAGCAGCCATTCATATATGTTAATATATTTGTATTATATAAGTAGAAACCAGCATGATTAGCTGTTTTATATTCATTGAGTAAAAGTTACTGCACAGTCAGTTCTTGAATTGTTATTTTATTTTGTATCTGTTTGTGTGTGTTTAAATTTTAATCCATTCAGGTTGGGACCAGAATGCATTATGAAGCAGTTCACAGCTGTTAGGCATAAAGGGATACTTGTCAAGTCATTGACACATCATTAAACATCAGATGCTTTACAGAACGTTGCTGTCAGGGCACGCCTAAAAGTCTCTCTTTCTCTAGCCAGTTCTCCAGCCCTATGTGCTTTCATAGTCAGTGAGTCTTGTATCCATCTTCACAGAGGTTGGCCTCTGTCTCGATTTTGAAAACTGTACCCTTCATCATCGTTCTCTCCAGGCCATAATGACCTTTATCATTCTTTTGAGGCAGGATGCTGTTTGTGAGCCAATTCTCGATGTTGATGTTCAGATCGTGTAAGATGTTGGTGTTTTTCTTCTTCTTGGTCCGTGGTATTCTAAGAATTTTTCCTGAAACTTACAGTGACTTTATTAGGTAGCTGTTTAACAGAAAACATTGTTACATGGGATGGGGGGGGGGGGGGGGGGGGGGGGGGGGGAGAAGACTTGATTTATAGACTTTCATGTGACATATGTCGTAAAATGATGACATCCAAGAGAAGCTCTAAAGCTAACATTGCTGAGAGACACCACAGGTGGACTGGATTTCATCCAGAATATCAAAAGGATTGCACAAGGTAGAACATATGTGGCATATAGTGGCATAACAGACGATGAGGATCATGTCATAAAAGGTTGATTTGATTGATTTGATTTGATTCAAGAACTGACATCACAGCACTCGGGGCATTCCCATAAGCGCTCCGTCCCCATCTTCAGCAGCCAGCAAAGAGTTCCGATACTAATGGTGATAGTAGCATTCTGATTAAACGTCCGTCTTGCCTTTCCTCTGAGCCTTGAGCATCTGCCATAACCTCTCGTCACCCCCAACTGCATCAATCTCACCAGACTGGTGATCCATCTGCTCCTCTGAACTGTACACTTTCTCCCACAAGGCACTAACCACGTCTGCCTTATCATGTATCAGTATTCCACCAAGTTGTGCAGAGCCAGCCAGTCTGTCCACCTGTTCATTTCCCAACACACCGGTGTGACCTGGTGAAAAAATCCAGACCATACTCCTCACTCGTGTCCTCCGCAGCAAAGCATGCCACTCTGCACGAAGCATACCTGTTCTGATTTTCCTCAACATGCTTTTTGAATCAGTTACAATCACGATGTATGTGTGTGTCATGTTCTCTAGCCAGCGGAAAGCTGCAGTGACCGCCTCCACCTCCATTCTTAAGCTGGATGTTGTGGTTTCATATGCTAGGCTCTCCTGCACCAAACGTCGACCATTAACTTTTGCTAAGAAGCCCCAAGCACTTCTTTTGCCTCTTGATACTGAACCGTCTGGGTAAATGATCAAATCCTCTGAGCGAGCATTATCTTGAATTAATTGCTGTCATAAAAGGATAAACTGTCAGTTCCAGGCAACTCATTGTATCTTTAGTATCTCTCTCAGTGTGTGGTGACTGATAATTCCCTTTTTGTGTTGGTTTACTATTCATCTTTGGCTACCTGTATAGTGTTCATGTCTAGCAACACCTCTTTTGACATGAAACTCTTAACGTCTTATTAAGGTTGCAGATTCACCATAGTCTCTTGAGTCATCTACTCATCCTGCCTTTTTGAAAGTATTGAGAATCTCTGTCCTATCCATTGCTTTTCCTGTGCCTATCTAAACGTTTACTGGTGCTCACTACAGAGTGTCTGTTACAATAGTGCTGGAAAAAAATGATGCAGAAAAAATAAGGTGCAGGTACTGTTGCATATGCTCCAGAAAGAAAAGCCCTGCGTACTGGTGATTGTCATGAGAAGTAAAAGTTGTTGGTTTGATAATGACCACGTCACTCATTGAGTGCCACACCAGCCTAAAGTAAAGGTAGTCAGTTCACAACTTCACTCATTGAGTATCACACCAGCCTAAAGTTAAAGTAGCCGGTTGACAACTTCACCTATTGAGTACCACACCAGCCTAAAGTAAAGGTGCCTGGGTTGACCACAACATCAACCTAATGGCACACCAGTCTAAAATAAAAGTGCCTGATGAGTGGCATGAGTATCTTTCTGTTTGTGTGTTTTTGTACATCAGACAGTCACAGGAGTTTACATGTGCCTAAACTGGTGGTTAAATCCTACCTCCAGAATTTAATGTAAAATTGGCTAGTAAAGCCACAAACAGGCCAACAAATGCTGGTGTTGGTATGCAACATCATGTAAAAGTTATGCAACTAACTTTGTTTTCACCTTTGCAGTGTTGATGGTAGGAAATCGATTGCTGAAAGCATTACATCGGTAGTAGGCATTTCAAATGGCTTTCTCTGTGCATTTGGAAATGCCACAGTTTACCAGTATGAGAGAGTTGATGGTGTTTTCAAGCTGAGGAGAAAAATTCTGGTGAGTCTCTTCAATTATTGCATGCTGTTTGTTTAGAGTGAATACCTTTTGCAGTCAGGTTTTAAGACGGATTGGATTGTTGAATTAGGAATTGATATTACAGCACTCTGGTCATTCCCATAATCGCTGCATACCCATTTTCAGCAGTAAATACAGTGTTCCAGTTCCAGTGGCACCAGTAACAATCTGGTTGAATTTCTTTCTCGCACTTCCCTTGAGTGTTGAGCACCGGCCAGACCCATTGGTCACTCGTCACAGCACCATAATCCTCAGAGCATGATAATCCATTTGCGCACATGTCTAATTGTTTCTTCTGCTTGCACCATCCAAGACTGTCCTCTTTTCAGTCTGTGACCCTTAGCTGTAATTAGGGCTCATGCAGGAAGTGCTTTTGTCTGCGGCTTTGAGATATGACTTTGCTTGCAGCACTTTGAGTCTGTCTGTAATAGTTGGCAGTGCAAGTATATATCGCGTATATACTACCGGGGTATCTCTTGTACATCTTGAGAATTACCCTTATGGCTTCATTCTGTATACAGTCAAGTCTGATCAGCTAGAATATTGGGAACAGCATTCCTTGTTCCATGTCCATTGCTGCCATAATCTTGAGTGGATTCAGTTTTTTTTTTTACACAGGTCAGTCATTTTATCTACAGTCTACCGTTGCTTGTAGCTCTTGGGCTGTCTGGTGCCTGTCGCTCCCCTGCCTCTATGCAAGAACATGATCTGCAAATGTCAGTATCCTTTTAGCCCCTGGTGCTTCAAGTTCTGTAGTCTTTCTTGTATACACATGAGCAAAAACATGATGTTAAATTGTTCTGAGGTCCAATTACCAAGGCGCAAGGCAACAATATGTAAATGCAGGATACTGGATAGCTGCTATCCAGTTCATCAGCCAGGGTCAGACCCTAGACTCCCCCACTCCCCCTTTTTTTTTTCTCCGTGAGCGCTGATATAAAAATATTATATCTGACCCTGTTGTAGGCATCCTCAAAATCAAATACTGTCTCTTGTCTATTCTGGAACTCCTCATAAACTTCAAAAGCAAAAGTGGCTACATTTGAATAACTATTCAGACCTCATGGCAGGAGGTCAAAAATGTTTGCAGATAATAATAATCCTCTCTTTAACCTGCCAAAGGTATTTCATAGGGTGATAGTCTTCAGTGATCATTGCCTGGTTTTGAAAGTGGGATTGGATAGCTGTGTACCCAATCCTAGGATACTAATGCTGTTTGGATGCTCTCATTGAAGCAAATGACCATCTCCCTGAAGTCTTCATGTAGGTATACCTGACTCCATCTGGCCCAGTGTCTTTTGCTTTTTGCAATATATATTTTTTATCCTCCACCCTAATGATATCCTGATGGTAATGATCATTTATGGTATTCCAGTTTAGTATTTTTTTTGCATCTGCATACAACAGATGCTATAGAATAAATGCTTTCAGAGGAAGTAAAGTGGTCACCCTTGTATTGCTTGCTTGCTATGGAAGAGGCAAGGGATGTTCTTAAGAGGTCCATACTACCTGGCACCGCCCCTCCGCCAACTAGACGTTGCACGTTTGTGACTGCATATTCTGTAGTCATTCAGTCACTAGATCAACCTTAGGCTTGGGTTTTTTAATGAAGTTTTTGCCTCTAGATCCATTCAAGAATGGTCTTCCTGATCAAGGGACATGACATGAGTGTGCCCCTTTTACCCTAGGGCTGAACTAAACTCTCAAGAGGGAACAGCTGGTGTGCTTCACTCCTGAGAGATCTGACATCTGCAACCTGGATCTCCCTGACACTTCAGTGAATTCTGGTTCATGTGGTGCGCCCATGCTATTGCTAGATTGCAAACACATCAAACATATATTAATTACACAGTGTCTAACAGACACATCAACTTCCCTGAGGCTAACAGACACATCAACTTCCCTGAGGCATCCAGGGGTGGAACATGTTGCTATCATGTGTTTGAACTGGAAATTGACATGCTGTAACTGAAGAAAACCGATGCAGGGTGTGAAATAGTGGTCTTCAAGTGACACGGCAAACGAATGCGACCATACAGGAAGCAGAAGTCATGAGGTTCCTCAAGGATTGGAAGACATTGAGCATGTATTCTTATGTTGAACAGTCAGGAAGTAATGATGGATTGGAAGACTTTCTTATGTTTTATATTCAGAAAGTAATAAGTCATTTGAAGATGTGAGCATGTAATATGTTTTATAGTCAGAAAGTAATGTTGGATTGGAAGAGTATAAGTATTTATTCATACGTTGGACAGTCACGAAGTAGTGATGCATTAGAAAACTTATGTTTTAAAGAAAGAGAGTAATTATGGATTGGAAAACAATGAGCATGAATTTTTTTGTTTTATATCCAGAAAGTAATGATGGATTAGAAGACTGGGCATATATTATGTTTTGTAGCCAGAAAGTAATGATGGATTGGAAGAATGTTGGCAGGTATTCTTATCTTGTACAATCAGAAGGTAATGATGGATTGTAAGATAGTAAGCATACATTAATATGTTGTACAACCAATAATTAATGATGGATTGGAAGACCTTTTATTATGTTATGTAATCGGGCAGTAATGGTGGACTGAAAAACAGTGAGCGTTTATTCATAGTCTGTGCAGCTAAATGAAGGATTGGAAGACAGTGAGCTTGTAATCATATGTTAAACAGTCAAAAAGTAATTATGGATTGGAAGACGAGGCGTTGTATTCATATGTTAAACAGCAAATAGTAATGATGGATTGGAAGACAAGGGGTTGTAATCATATGTTAAAGTCAAAAAGTAAAGATGGATTGGAAGACAAGGCATTGTAATCCAATGTTGAACAGTCAAAAAGTAATGATGGATTGGAAAACAGTGAGCATGGATTCATATGTTAAACAGTCAGAAAGTAATGATGGACTGGAAGACAGTGAGCATGTGTTCATATGTTAAACAGTCAGAAAGTAATGATGGACTGGAAGACAGTCAGCATGTATTCATATGTTAAACAGTCAGAAAGTAATGATGGACTGGAAGACAGTGAGCATGTATTCATATGTTAAACAGTCAGAAAGTAATGATGGACTGGAAGACAGTGAGCATGTGTTCATATGTTAAACAGTCAGAAAGTAATGATGGACTGGAAGACAGTGAGCATGTATTCATATGTTAAACAGTCAGAAAGTAATGATGGACTGGAAGACAGTGAGCATGTGTTCATATGTTAAACAGTCAGAAAGTAATGATGGACTGGAAGACAGTGAGCATGTATTTATATGTTAAACAGTCAGAAAGTAATGATGGATTGGAAGACCTTTTCTTATGTTACATAATCATGAAGGTAATCATGGATTTTTTTTAAAAACAGTGAACATGTATTCTTTGGTTGTACAATTGAAAATAAGACAGGCCTAATGCAAAATTTGTTTACCTTTTAAAATAAAGTTCATTCATCATTAATGGTCAGTTTCTGAAATTGTTTTATAATCTACTGCAAGGCTAATCAACTAAGTTGACTTAGGGGATAAATTTGTATGCTGCAGCATATAGAAAAAAGTCATTAATACAATACAAATGGCAGCGATTATCTGGCCCCTTGCTAAGCCCTCGTGGGTCAGATTTGGCCCCAGGGCTGCCAATTGAATAGCCCTGTTCTACTGTTGGGTTTTTTTGGTCTGTTCACAAATGTAATCTGCTGATTTTGTTCACATTACATTTTGCAGATCCCTGCAGATACACACATTTTACTAGACTCCGAGCTCAGCCCTCAACAGATTGTTCATCACCTGGCTGTCAGCCCTTCTGAAGATGTGCTTGTCGCCACTACCACTAAAGGACAGCTCTATTATATCTCAGTTTCATCTCTTGAGGGCACAGTAAGTCATACTACTCGCTACCTTCTTTTTCTTCTTTAATTTTTTTCAGTGGTCAGATGGTCTACATATTTGTTTCTAGGTCACAAATGAGATGATATTCACCCATGCTTCATGGACTGCCTTGCAGAATTGCTGCTGTGAGGACAGATTTCTTTTCCTTAAATGGCAGTCTGGTAAATTCTGTAAGATGTACTCATATACATCAGTGGCAAACACTTTATCTCTTTGAGCTGCCTGCATCTTCTTCTTCTTCTTCTTCTTCTTCTTCTTCTTCTTCTTCTTCTTCTTCTTCTTCTTCTTCTTCTTCTTCTTCTTCTTCTTCTTCTTCTTCTTTCTTTTTCTTCTTCTTCTTCTTCTTCTTCTTCTTCTTCTTCTTCTTCTTCTTCTTCTTCTTCTTCCTCTTCTTCTTCTTTACATTCATAAGCTTGGGTAGAATGTTAGGGTTGTTCATTCGCTTCTGGACTTTGGTCTTGTTCTAAAACTTTAATTTTGCATGCAAATCCATTTTACAGATCTGGCTAATTTGTTTGCAGACTTTTGGTACCTTGCCTCTCTGGCACATGCAGTCCAACTTCTTGTGTCCTGTTTTCTACGAATGAAACCATTTTCCAAAAGAAAATACCAGCCTAAATGTTTTTTTTTTATTTTAGCAACTATGAGTTATGCTCGTACCCGGTCATTCTGAAAGGTTGCCTAGGTAAAAATTAAAGTAATGTTGTTAACGGGGCTCCTCAAAAAGAAGCCTATATAGTAATTTTTCCCAACTTGGAGCCCATGCTCCCCCAGTTGACTCGTTTAAGTCACAAAGGTATGAAGGGGGTGGGGGCGGTACAAATTTTAGAAAGGCTTCGGCGGTACAAAAAAGGTTGGGAAACACTACTTTATAGGAAGTCGGGAAAGGGACATTTACGGAGCCGGGGCAAAAACCAGAAGCGACGGATGTTTGTGCTCCTCAAGAGGGAGAATTTAAAATGACTGGGACAAAAAGAATTAGAAAATGTGAAATAAATAATTTTTTTCATCTTTCTATCAACGAAAGACAACCAGCTTTTGAGTTACGGCACAGTTTCCTCTTAAAATGAGATCATAATTGAATAATTTTTTTATCAATGCTTTTTAAATTATGCTTTAAAATAAAGACTGAGGCAAACGAGTTAAAATTTTTAAGATATTTATTTAATATCATCCTTGTGTTAGGAAGCAGCAACCAAGTTGGCTCTCCTCCGAATAACAGTTCTTAATTATGATAAACTTGTTCTCATGAATCCCAAATATTACACACTGTGTTCTGCATTTGGTCATATAACACTAAAGCAGTCTGGCATGCAGAACTGCCTCTTTGAAAATTGCGTACTGAAAAATTTTTGGTAGTTATTTCTCTCCTTAAGCCACTGCTGTGAATAGTTCTGTAACTGAACAAGTTAATGTTATGAGTTTCCTGTGTATGAGTTTCCATGTAGGTTTCGGCGCCCAGTTTTGCAAGGAATAGACCTACGCTTCCTCCCCCCCCCCCCCCCCCCCCCCAACAAAGGAAGATTTTAAAGATTTACTGAAATCTGATGTGCTGGGCCTAAAAATGCAGATGTCACAGCATAGCTGTAAACTACAGCCCAACCTTATGTTATGTTATGTTATGTTATGTTATGTCATGTTATATTATGTTATTATAATTAACGTCTTTGCACATTGGGCATACCCATGCGTGCTCAGTCCTCCGATGCAGCAGCCACTCCAAGGTACCTCTGCTGATTGTTCCCATGAGAAGTTGGTTAAAACATTTCCCGTCTTTACCTTAAAGATAGCATAGTCGTGCTTCACCAAGCAAAACTTCTCCATCATGAAGTTGTGTTAGTGTCAAAGATTTGCCATTATCCCCCACTCTAGTCCATACAGCATTGATGATATCAGCTCTGTCCATGCTTCTTCCCATTTGCATTGGTGCATTACTTGCCTGTTGGCCAGCTCTTTAATTATCATTTACCTACATAGCCAGGTGTGTAGATCCAGATGATGGAGGTTAACTGTGACTTCCGATTGCTTTCTACCCATTCGGTGCGTAGACTACCTTTAGCTATTTTCTAAAGCATGTTCATAGAGTCTGAAACGATTACTGCATTTGTGGCCCCTTGTTTTGTTACCCATGAAGCAGCAGTTAACTCCATGGTCATGCTTGACCTAGTTGAATAGTAAGCGCCGCTATCCTCTTTGATTGTTTTCCCCACCTTTTGTGCTGTGTTTGCCCATGCTGATCTTAACCCACGCTTCACGAATCCATCTGTGTAAATGACGTCGTCTGGCGTGAATGCTGATAAAAAAAAATGATCCCCAATGATCAAGAAGATGATATGGTGACCATGATGAATAAAAAATTTTTTTTTTTTAAATACTATACAGCAGACATGAATGTGTCGGTCTGTCACAATGTACAATACTGGTCTTGTTTTCAGTTCTTATTTTCATTCAGAGTTCTAGTGTAGCTGCTCTACTAACATAAGGTCTTGCGTTCAACCCCTTCATGACTTTTACCTTTTTTAAGTGTAAATTTTAAATTTCAGCTCCTAGCACTTTCAGCCACGGATCACCAAAGTATTAATTATTTTTAAAAAAAAAAGGTAATAACATTGGGAATACATTTTATTATTATTAAAGCTGAAGCTGCAGTAGATTTAGCGATCAAAATTAGGGGGGGGGGGGAATGTGGGCCTGGGATAATTACCAACAGTGCAAATTGTAACTGTGAGTCACGGCCCAAGGTGAAGTGCTAGGATTCTCCTGGACCAGTTCTTCCATATCCCCCCCCCCTTCCTCAGTGGGGGTGAGGGGACCATTGATTTGCCGGCAGAGGGAGTGAAAGTTAGAAAGATAAATCATTCAAATCATTTTTCTGTCAGGGAGAGACAACCAAGTTTGAAGTCCTGACACAGTTATTCCACAATAACTGCATTACTGGTGTGGATGTCTGCATTAGGAAACCACTTGTTGTCACTTGTGCCTTAGATTGTTCTGTAAGGGTCTGGAACTATGATACATAGTAAGTATTATTGTCTGAATGTTTGCTAGTGCTAGTGTCTGCATCAGGAAACCACTTGTCGTCACTTGTGCCTTAGATTGTTCTGTAATTGTCTGGAACTATGGTACGTAGTAAGTCGTATAGTCTGAATGTTTGCTAGTGGCAAGATTGTCATTAACTCGCTCAGACACGCATTTTTTAAAATTGTTTTATCCCAAAAGGTTCCTTTCATCTTAGAAAATGAAAGTTACTTTTTCGTAACCATCATCATGTCCCACACTAGTAAGTGTAATCGGTCATGTTTGGCCATCTCCCACGATCAGGGATCACTTCATTGTTCTTGTCTTGGCCCATCCCTGTGGCCAAGCCATCCTGATATTTATCTCTTTGCCTTCCTCTTGTGCAGTTTAGAAAAATTTTGCTAGTTGTTAGCAAGTTCGCGCATCCATTCCTTCTCATATCATCATCATCATGTAGCAGGTCTTTTGCAAAACGTCGCTGTCATCTGTCTGCCTGAAAGAAACTCGATCTTTCACCAGTTCTCCTGCCCTGTGTACTCAAATATTATATTCAGGGAATCACCCACATTCTGTGCCCATCCCCCTGCTGCCCCCCCCCCTTGCCTCCTTTGGCACCATGCCTTCTGCTACTGGTTTTTTTCCCAGTATTTTCTTATTTATTATGTCCATATACACATCAGACTATCTATGTCTAATTGCTCTAATAAGTTTACAACTTTCATCTGTCTTGATGAAGACTGCTTAAATTATTTTTCTTTTACTCCATCATATTCTTTGCACTCTTCCTAAAAACCACATCTGTGCCATTGAGTATATGTTATTCAGCCTGTCTGCTTATTGTCCATGTCTCATGTGTCTTTAACACTTTGTTTCTTTCTCACTGCAGTTGACATCTTTGTAACCATAGGGGGCCACACAGTATAACTGTTGGTTATTGTTTGGGTAATCATACATCCCTCAAGGGTTGGGATTACTAAAGAAGAAGATGAGACAGAAGAAGCTAAAATTACAGTCGAGGTCCAGAGGATCAGCTTCATTGCACTGGGTTTTATCCCATTTGGCTCAGGCTCTCTCTGCAAAACAGCTATCTACTTGCTGAAAGCATCACACAAAGCATGAATTCCCTAGCTTCGGCGACAATCCCTAGGCATCTGTTAGAAATTAAAATGTAATCTGAATGATGCAGCAGTGAAATCAACCCACATCCTTCATGGAAGGCAAACGACTTGACCGTTTCACCATGGAGACCTTCAGTTTAGGTAGAATGTGTTAGTCTAACAAGTATATAGAGTAGAGAAAGTTAAAAAAGGTATTTATAAATCAAAGGCTATGGGAGTTAACTGAAGGGATAAAACCCTGAATTAAGTCATGAGAGTAATATTCTGCATAGAACCATTACTAAATTCTTCTTCTTCTTCGTGTTCACCAGTGGTAAACTCTGTTTGTTCATTAACTTTTGGACTGCAGTCCTGTTCCAGAACCTGAGTGTTGCATGTGCATCCGTTTTCAGATCTGACTCATGTGTATGCAGACTGCTGGTTCCTTGCCTCTCAGACAGATGTACTCGAAGGAAGCTCCCAGTTAGTTACGACATGCTTTTGGGTAGGCAGTCGATCTATTCTTGTTTTCCCTATAATAGGGCCCCGGAACCCACACGGAGAATTACTAAATTATATGCAAAGACAGCGGTTGGAACTGATTCACCCATTAAGAACATCACACATGGCATATACCAAAAGTGGAAAGGGTCCTAGAGCTGAAGTAGGTCAAGAACAGGATGGCAAGATAACCTCAGAGCTGCTTCAGTAGTATCAAGTTAGTTAGTTAGTTAGTTAGTTAGTTGGGTTATCATCATTGCACTCCGGACATGTCCATAGGTGCTCAGATCCTCCCCTCAGTATGAATCCCAACGTCCGATGGCTAATAGTACCAGTTCTATGTTGATTAACAAGTCTTCTGACGTGTCCGGTGTGCGTCTAGTTTTTTGCTGTGCCGATCTTAATTCCCAAGTCTGCCATCCTGGCGAGTGATGTGGATTCACTGCCACCAAAGTCCAAAGTAGTATCAAGTGTCTGTGGCCAAGGTGACCAGAAGAGTGAGAACCAGAACCTTGTATCTCATTCCACACCTGAATAATAAGGAAGTTAAGAAGAGTATGGGTGAGTTACTAATACAACTGACTGGGACTGAAAGAGATAATAGGGCAGGAGCTGAGTGGAAATACAGATGGCACTGAGATAAAAACCGTCACATCATCATAAAGTGCCATACTGATAAGTGTAGGCAGTAATGTTTTGCAGTCTCACATGGTGACATGAATCACAGATCAGGTCTGTGCTCTAGTTTTTTTTTTTTTTTTCCCTCACAATGTTTATTGTCAGGCCATCAGGGTATTTATCTCTTTGCCTTTTCCTTGATCTTTTTCCATCAATCTTGACATTTGTAAACAAGGTCTTGAGTCTGTTCTTTCTCATAACATATCCATAAAAAAACACTGTTTGTTATAAAAAACAATGTCAACATTTTTAATAATCCCTTCATTTATTATTATTTTTTATTTTTTTATTTGCAGTAATCTGGAAATGCACAAAGTATTTAACGAGGAGGCATTTAGTATTTCCCTTCACCCTTCTGGCCTGTTTATTTTGGTTGGATTTACTGAAAAACTGCGGCTTATGAATCTTTTTATTGATGATATCGTCATCTTTAGAGAATTTTCTGTAAGAGGCTGTATTGAGGTATGAGATAGAGAAGTTAGCAGTATATTATTGTTAATATTAGAGCAACCTGAAATTGCACTGTTTAAAGGGGTACAAAACTGTTGTGTTTCATAACGATTTTAGTTATTTAGTTAGGTTTTCATTCAGTTTGTTACATTAAGAGGGGTGTATGAAAGTAGTTCTCTGCAAGTTTAGAAAAAGAAACATTTCCCAGTGTGGGTTCCAGGTTCCCATTTGGGGGAAAAGAATAGACCAACTGACCCCATAACAAGCATTGGGACAAGAATAGATCCTCATAGACCCTTATCCCCACCCCCCTGCCAATTCCCCATCCTACCAAAATTTTTGTAAAAGGGTACTAATTACAGGTTTCAATCCCCCCCCCCCCCCCCCCCATCTTGGGGATTCCTAGAGTTCCATAGAAAGTCCAATATTATAGGGAGGTCAGGGTTAGAGCCAGTCAGAGTTCATTTCACATCATTACACCCCTAAAATATTGGACTTTCCCCTTGAAACTTTGAGATTTTCCAAGATAGAGTGAACAAAAAAATTAAAAACCAAGGCTTGCTGAAATTGGACATGTTGGATTGAAAAGCACAGATGTTGCAGCCTGGCTATAAACCACAACAACGCATGCCAACTGCACTATTACAGATGAACGCAGAAGAAGAAGTTGCAAAACAGATACTGAAGGGTTAAGCCTTCTCATAGCAATCAAGTGAGGTGGGCGTGGCTGGTTTCCTTCCTCATCACTTATTCTTCCCAGACAACTTTGGAAATCATCTGGCACCCCATTTTTATGGCTTGGTGTTGACCCCAAAGCTGTTCTTGCCAGGGGAGATCCTACCGCTTCTGGGGATTAAACCTGGACCACTGTTGTACTTCTGCTTCTTCTTCTAATTTGATCTCATGTGGTTCAGTCTGTTTTCAGAACGGCTAGCTGCCTGTCAAAAGCGCATTGCACAAAGCACGAACTCCATAAAAATTGCACTCATGAACCGAAAGACCCAGCCGTGAAATGAACCCACCCTCGGCCTTCAGAGTGCGAGGCAGATTGCTAACCACTTGCCCGTGAAGATCCCCCCTTGGCAGTTCTATGTTCAACATCAGTCATGCTAAGCATTCAGTCCTGTCTGGGTATCAAACAGGATGGTACATCTAAAGTCGTTGCTAGTTCCCCACAGCTTGTCTTGTTATGTAGCTCCTTTGGAACAGATCCCAAGCCTCTGCAAGGAGCAGTTAGGGCAGTCCTGTAGTACATGTTCAGGAGTCTGTCTGTCTGCTCTGCATTCACAGATTGCAGATTCTTTTAGGACTGTTTTATGTAGGTGTGCTTCAAGACTGCATTGTACTTTTTGAAGCCTAAAAATTTGTGTTTGTTCTTTCCTGTTCAGTTTACTTATGCTGTCACTCTCTGGTCTATAGTCTCCATTCCATCTTCTATATTTGGGGGTCTCCATGGTAAAGTAGTCTAGCTGTTTGCCTCACACCTTGAAGGTTGTGGGTTCATTTCCCTGTAGTCTAGCCATGGCCATCAATTTTTTTTTTAAGGTCTACTTTTATTTCATAAACCACTTATGGCCAATTTTTTTATTTTATAAATTGATGGTAGTCTACTTTTAATTTTATAAATCACTGGCGGTTTACTTTGGATTTGATAAATCGCTAGCAGTCTACTTTTCATTTCAGAAATCACTAGCTATCTACTATTTATTCCATAAATTGATGGCAGTCTACTTTTACTTTCAGAAATCACTGATGGTCTATTTTATATTTTAGAAATCATTTATGGGCAAGACGGATGTTTAATCAGAAAGCTACTGGTACCATTAGTATTGGAACTCTTCGCTGGCTGCTGAAGATGGGGACGGGAGCGCTTATGGGAATGCCCCGAGTGCTGTGATGTCGGTTCTTGAATCAAATCAATCAAATCATTTATGGTCTACTTTATCGACTACGCTTTATAAAAGGAGTCAACGAACAGTAATAATTTTGATTCAGATAGTATGACACAGACCACTGCGAGCTACCTCTCATGGCTTGTTGGTTGACTAACATAATGCAGTCGACACATGGGCCACCTCTGCTGTAATCCAGTGTTCAGCCTGTAGAGGATTTGAGTTTGAAAGAATATGTTGAGCTGTCTATTGTGTCTGACCACCTGTGCACAAGGGTGATGGATTTGTAGTTACTGTTCTTATTTATTTTGTCCTTCCCATGTGGGATGTAATAATTCATTATTTGAAGCCCGACCCTGGCTTTTGATGGGGGCCCTAAATATAGCCGGCCCATAAGTATGGCCTAACAGCTGAAAGGGGTTTCTGGGACCTCTCAACTGGTGATCCTTGTCCGCATGGTGGCACTTTGTTTCACTGGGTGTTTATCGCTTGTGTGATGTCCTGGTGGGGTACAACAAGAGAGAGAGAGAGAGAGGGGGGGAGGGAGTTAGGGAGAGAGAGAGAGAGAGAGAGAGAGTTACTGTTCTTGTATTCTCTTTCAGTTTCTCATCCAGCTTGGATGAAAAGCGGGGAAGACCAAGAAATAAAATGGTAGTTTGGCATGTTGACATGTTGACTTCTAGAGACAACTATGGCAGAAACGATTGACACTACATGAGACAGAAGGCTGGGGGACTACATTAGGACTAATGCCACACATTGTGGACTTTTGGAAGAGTTGAGTTGAGTTGAGTCAAGAATCGACATCACAGCACTCGGAGGCAATTCTATGCGCGCTCCGTCCCCATCATCAGCAGCCAGCGCAGAGTTCCAATAATGATGGTACTGGTCACAATCTAGTTATATGTCCATCTTGTCTTTCCTTTGAGTGTAGTGGCCCAGCCAGACCCTCTGGTTGCACCCATTCTCATTAGGCCATAGTAATCTTCTTTCTCTACTGATTCCATTGATTGTTCCCAAAGGGCCTTGACCACATCTGCCTTGTCATGTATCAATTTACCACCCAGCCAATTTGTCTGCCGGTTTATTACCTACTATGCCGGCATAGCCTGGAGAAAAGATTCAAAGTATGCTCACTACCCGTGACCTTCCCAGTGAAGCTTGCCACTCTGCTTAAAGCATCCCTATCTTCACCTTTCTATTTTAGAAGAAGAACCTTATCATTCACTTGTTTTATTCTGACATCATGTAATTTAAATGGTAACAGGTTCACAGATTAATGTCTTGTGAAAATACTAAATGTCTGCTTTGTTTTCCACTATCCAACCCTTGTGAAAATACTAAATGTCTGCTTTGTTTTCCACTATCCAACCAGTGTGAAAATACTAAATGTCTGCTTTGTTTTCCACTATCCAACCAGTGTGAAAATACTAAATGTCTGCTTTGTTTTCCACTATCCAACCAGTGTGCATTCAGTTATGGTGGACATATGTTTGCTTCAGTGATGGGCAATGTGATCCAGCTGTTTTCGACTTACACTTTTAAGAATATCCTGAATCTTAAAGGTCACAACGGGTAAGTTGAGGTAAACACTATCTGTTGGGTACTGTGATCCATTTGAACCGAGGATTTTGGGCAAAATGTCTGCTTCAAAAGCTACTAGTATTAAAGTTATGAGGGAATACATTATCAATCACATATATTTAGTTGATTCATGCACCGATTAAAACATATATTTGCAGGGATTCAAATTTGGTTATCAACATAAATTAATACAGTTTGAAGGGAACACCGTTGGGGTATTTACTCTTTTGACAGTAGCTTCTCATTCTGCTTACCTATCCTACTTATCTGGATTACTTCGTGTCCAGTATCTTACTCCTGTGATAATGTATAATGGGTGTAGTCTTTTTTTTTCAAGCGTTGGAGATTTTGTTACGAGCATCACCATTAAGTTGCGTTACTTTATGTAATTGTATCATTGTCCACTTAAATCATAGGCTGTCCCTTGATAAAGGTATTTAAGCAGCAACGTTCATTTGGTCATTCTTGACTGTGCTATTGTGAAGCTGTCAAGTTCTACTTTCTGCCTCTCTCTTTCTCTCTGTCTCTCTCTGTCTCTCTCTCTCTTTCTCTCTCCCTCTTTCTCTCTCTCTTTCTCTCCCTCTCTGTTTATCTGTCCTGTCTCTCTCTGTCTGTGTTACTCTCTATCTCTCTCTCTTTCAACAGCCCCTCAACCTCTGCCCCTACTGAGGATTGGGCCCAGGCTAAAATCATGGCATGCAAGTGTACTAATCAGAAGCCTCAATTGTATAGTGTCTAGATGCTCTCTTATCAGCCGAAACATCTAGGGTTCAGATCCACATCAAGGCTGATTTATTTTTCTCCAAAATTTACGAGTGTCAGCTAATGTTCTGGAAAGTAAATGTCCAGCGCTGATTGATCTGTAAAAATATAGTCAACAAACAGGCATTGTATTGATTGACACTCATAGAAAGAAGTAGAAAGATAGCAGGACGCACTAGACAACATAAAAATCTAAAGTTATAGTTACTGTGCCGGAAATTGAACCTGTCACCTCCAGATAGCGTGTGCACCTTGCTATGGAAACAGATATATTCAGAGCATGACTGACTTCATTGGCCATGTCTATTGTACAGCTTGAAATCCATAACTATGGAAAACAGACAGAATTAATCTTAAACCATTTAAATGGCACCATAAGTTACATAAATTTATATTAACCAAGCATAGGTTGAATAACAAAAGCAGCAACAATTTACAAACACAACAGACAGTAACATTTGAGAAAGAGATTCATTTGGTAATTTGATTGGTAATATAGGTCTTCATATCCACTGTGCCAAAATGTATGGGAAGAGTCATTTGCTTTACTTTCTTACTAAATGTTGAACTATTCAAACTGCAACTGTTTCTCTTAATATGATAAAACATAATAAACTAAACTTACATTAATAATGTCTTCATTATTTGTTTCTGTCTCAGAAACCTCTAACCCTGTACCACCATTAAAGGATTACACCCCGACCACATTCTTGACAAGCAGGGGCACTAATCACTGTGTAACTATTTCTCTTAATAGGATAGAAACATAAACTACGTGCAGGTGTTGCTTTACTCCCCTAGTGTGTACGGAAGAAAATTGGGGTTTTGAACTAAAAAGCACAGAAAGATTCTTAGAATACTATTGATGAAGAAGAAGAGAAATGCTGATCATCAAGAAAGATTGACTAGTAAATAGAATCTTGTCTTGAAAATTTAAAAACTAAAGCCATATGAAACAACACAGTAGTTTGGAAAGATCAGTAATTTAGGGCATGATACTGAGTAGTAGTCAACTACAATGAAGGTGGGCACAGTCCTAAGAGACATGACACCTTGAGCACTTAAGTGCATGAAGCAGGATGGCTGGCGGAGTTTTTCTTTCAGCTGGATTATGTTGGGAGCCAAACATTTTTAAAGGACCGGCTACATGATGATGATGATAATGAAATTGTCCCTGAATTCTGTCTTCATTATTTGTCTCTGTGGCCACCTCTAGAAAAGTGAAGTCTGTTATCTGGAGTTTTGACGACAACAAGCTGGTGTCCTGTGGCATGGACGGTGCTGTCTATGAGTGGGAGACCACCACAGGGAAGAGAATTGGTGACAGTGTGCTCAAGACATGCAGTTACTCAAGCATCACTATCGCACCAGATGGGAAGTCGGTTATTGCTGTTGGTTCTGACAAAATACTCAGGGAGATTGCTGAATCAAGGGTTTGTGTTAAATTTTTTTTTTTAATTTCACTTAAGGCAGTTTTTCTTTGGTCTTTACTTGGAAAAGGATTTATGAATAAAATAAAATAAAATAAATAACAATTGTAGTCTCCACAACAGAAAGTAAATAAATTGTATTTTCTGCTAACTGTGCGTTGTGTCCATGGCTAAGGCGTTGCGAGTCCGACTCGTAATTCCAGTGTACCGCTATCGAAACCCACTGCTGGCTGCGTGGATTTTTATTATGGTATGGGTTGTCGCGGGTCGACCCAGCCTAAAATTGGTACCAGGATGTATGTTCTGGGGAAGTAAAGACGACCGGCATAATGCTGACCACATTACCCACCTAGTCTGTACAAATATGGGTGCTCTTCCCATATGCCCGATGCACCTTAAGGCGTAAAAAGGGATGTTTACTTTACTTACTTTACTTAATCTGCTAACTGTGGGAGTAGTATGTGTTGAGGCACCAATCTCTTCCATGATGCCATTCATACTGTTGTCTCAGAGCATGAAAATTCTTTTTCTAAACCGCCTGCAGCTGGAACCAAACCATGGTAAACCTACCTCTAAGCCACAGAGCCATTCTGAAAAATAAGCAAAATATCAGATGGTTTGGTCATCACGTTAGACTGCATCCAGAACAACTATAACGAATGCACTAAAAAATCTTATGTGAGAGTAAGAGGGCACTCAAGGAGACAATAGATTGATGGCTTGAAGACATTGAACTTCCACACAGAATGACAGTGGCCACTGCCACTTTTCTAGTGTGGACTGCAAACGGTTCCTCCCCACTTTTGCTGCAGGAGAGGCTAGCATATGATACCACAACATCCAGCTTAAGAATGGAGGTGGAGGTGGTCACTGTGCTTTCATGGTCACTGGAGCTTTCTGCTGGTTAGAGAACACATCCACACACACAAAAACATACATGCACACATACACACACATATCGTTATTGTAACTGACTCAGAAAGCATGCTGAGGAAGATGAGGACAGGCATGCTTTGTGCAGAATGGCGTGCTTTGCTTCGGAGGTCACTGGTGCAGAGCATTGTCTGGATCTTATCTCCATGGCATGCCGGTGTATTGGGAAAGGAACAGGCTAACAGACTGGCCTAGCTCTGCACATCTTGGTGGAATATTGATGCATGATATTGCAGATGTGGTTTATTGCCTTGTGTGAGATGGTGTACAGTTTGGAGGAGCAAATGGATCATTACAGTCTGGTGAGAGTGAGGCAGCGGGGAGTGGCAAGAGGATCTGACCGATACTTGACGCTCAGAGGAAAGGCAAGACAAACGTATAATCAAACCATTGGTATTGGAACTCTTTGCTGGCTGCTGAAGATGGTAACGGAGTACTTATGGGAATGCTCCGAGTGCTGTGATGTCAGTTCTTGAATCAGGTCAACTCCTCCAAAAGATGTCTTAGGGTTTATTTTAAGTGAATGTCTTTTTTTTTCATGTACAAAGGCGTGTCCACTTAGGTAATTACAAATAATTAATTATAATTTGTATTATCATTTTCTTTTTACATTTTAATGTCAACAATTATAATATAGATTTAATTATCCATTCATTGCTTTGTAATTCAAAACCTCCATCATGAGAGGCAAGGAACCACAAGTCTGCATGACAAACAAAATCTGTTTATCTGGCCAAGTACTTTAACTTAGGGGTAGGGCTTATACTGCGAGCCTCCTGAAAAAATAATGTGCTAGGTCTAATTTTTGGGTTGGGTCTTTTTTGCAAGAAAACACTGTAGTTGTCTGTACTGAAGTGTCAGAATGCAGTGAATTTGTATAGGCATCTTTTAATGCTGCTGCAATGAGGTCGTCTATGACCAGTTTCGGTCTCCCCAGTCTCCTCATTTATTTAAATTTTAATTGTTTTTTGTTCAATGTCCAGCAGCTCTTTGAAAATGAAATGTCTTAGGGCTCCAGCTGGAGTAATAAATAAAGTGAAAGACCCTTTTCCACGCCTTCAGGTGTATTGGGCATGTAAGGATAGACCTATATTTTAGAAACCAAACAGCACTTGGTGGATGATGTGGTCAGCATCACACCAGCCGCCTTTACTTCCCAGGACTTAACCTGGTACCCATTTAGGTCTGGGTCAGCCTTGGAGCCAATGTACATTTTTTTTCTTGGGGGGGGGGGGGGGGGGGGGGAGTCTGGTTCTGTCAGGACCAGAAGTCATGACCTTTCGATCCGTAGGTGGGTGTCTAGCCACTGTGCCACGGTGGCTCTCCAGAGTACTATTCAAAATGAAGAAATTGAAAGACTAGGACTGAAAGCATTCATTGAATGCATTGAAGAGCAACTGATGAAATGGTTTGGCCATCTGATTAGAATGCTATAGTAGAATACTATGGACAGCTGTTTAGAAGAAATGTAATGAACGCAAATCAAGGGAAGGACCACACCAAAAATAGTAAAGATAGAACAATAGTGTCAAAAACAATCTTAGGAAAATGAAGGCTGTCTCTCAAGGTGCATTAGACACACACACACATGCACACATTCTTAGATCATTCCTCCCACACACACATGCACACATTATTCTTACATAATTCCCCCCCCCCCCCACACACACATGCACACATTCTTAGATCATTCCTCCCACACACACATGCACACATTATTCTTACATAATTCCCCCCCCCCCCCCACACACACACATGCACACATTATTCTTACACCATTCCCGCCCCACACACACATGCACACATTATTCTTGCTTTACTTCCCCAGGACATACATCCTGGTACCCATTTTAGGCTGGGTTGACCTATGACACCCCCATACCATGATAAAAATCCACACAGAGGGAGACAACTAAACATATATATATATATATATATATATATACAAGAAGAATGATGTCCTGCCAAAAACAAGTAAAGTTTAAAAAAAATTATACCCTGCCAGTAAATAAGTAAAGGACACTTTCCCTATTTTGTGTGTGGCTTTTTTATGAGATGAGACCATCTTGACAGCCAGAAAGATTGAGGGTGCTAGACAAACATTCTAGCCCCTACCATTTTATGAGATGAGACCATCTTGACAGCCAGAAAGATTGAGGGTGCTAGACAAACATTCTAGCCCCTACCATTTTATGAGATGAGACCATCTTGACAGCCAGAAAGATTGAGGGTGCTAGACAAACATTCTAGCCTCTACCATATTATGAGATGAGACCATCTTGACAGCCAGAAAGATTGAGGGTGCTAGAAGTGGGAGGAGCCGGCTCTCCTTGTGGTTAGAATGCTGAACTCTTGTGTGGAAAACTCGGGTTCAGATACTTTGTAAGGAGATGTATATTTTACCTGTCGGGAGGCAGAAACAAACATTCTAGCCCCTACCATTTTATGAGATGAGACCATCTTGACAACCAGAAAGATTGAGGGTGCTAGACAAACATTCTAGCCCCTACCATTTTATGAGATGAGACCATCTTGACAGCCAGAAAGATTGAGGGTGCTAGACAAACATTCTAGCCCCTACCATTTTATGAGATGAGACCATCTTGACAACCAGAAAGATTGAGGGTGCTAGAAGTGGGAGGAGCCGGCTCTCCTTGTGGTTAGAATGCTGAACTCTTGTGTGGAAAACCCGGGTTCAGATCCTTTATAAGGAGATGTATATTTTGCCAGTCAGGAGTAGGAAACAAACTTCCTAGCCCATAAACATTCATGGTGACTGCACTATCCTTGTGGCCATAAATCTGCAGGCTACAGATCCCCTGTCCTCCACAGTCCTAAAAAGACAGTAGAAGTAGAGCATAAAATGTGGTGGAACATATTCTCCTGTACAGCTCAAAACACGCAGGATGGTATTGATTTTTTTTTTTGAAAAAAAAAAAAATGTTTCCTGCCATTTTTATGCAGATCGTGAGAGAGGTTCCTTCAGGGGACTTAGAGTTTACTACAGTTGTTATATCTCGTTCTGGCCGCATGCTTTTTGCTGGTACAACGAAAGGGACAGTATTGTCTGTAAAATATCCTTTGACAGCCTCTGGTGACTGGATCGAATATCATGGCCATGGTGCAGCTGTTGTGAAAGTGAGTTTCTCCAGTGTTTACATTTGTTGAAAGAGTTGGGAATTTCATTTGAGTTTGTAGTTTTTTCATTGTAGCATTCACCATCTGTAAACGCTGGCAAAAAGATCTCTTGTTCAAGCTTTGGTTTGTTCCAGAATTTAATTTTGTGTGCACATGTTTTACAGATTTAGCTTTTTTATGCAGACTGTTGGCTCATCACCTCTTGGACAGATGCACTCTGACTTCAGAACAATACCTAATTAGTTGCCTCTTACAGTGTGCTTGTTATTGGGCAATGAATCCATACCCCCCCCCCCCCCCCTCCCCAACCAACCCCACCATGGGTTCCCAGATCCCACAGGGAAAGTATGTAAGTAAAGGAAATTTTTTAGACCAATGGCACATTGGGAATTTAATGCTAGCGCATATTTTTATAGTCCAGTGGCACTCGATTGGTGATATGGTGCAATGGCACTCTATTGGTGATGTGGTCCAGTAATACGTGATTCGTTATGTGGTCCAGTGATACTCGATTGGTGGCGTGGTCCAGTGGCACTCGATTGATGATGTGGTCCAGTGGCACTCGATTGGGGATGTGGTCCAGTGGCTCTCAAATGGTGATGTGGTCCAGTGACACTCGAATGGTGATGTGGTTCAGTTATACTCAAATGGTGATGTGGTCCAGTGATACTCGACTGGTGATGTGGTCCAGTGATACTCGACTGGTGATGTGGTCCAGTGACACTTGATTGGTAATGTGGTCCAGTGACACTTGACTGGTGATGTGGTCCAGTGATACTTGACTGACGATTTGGTCCAGTGATACTCAAATGGTGATGTGGTCCAGTGATACTCGACTGGTGATGTGGTCCAGTGATACTCGGCTGGTGATGTCGTCCAGTGATACTTGACTGGTGATGTGGTCCAGTGATACTCGACTGGTGATGTGGTCCAGTGATACTCGACTGGTGATATGGTTCAGTGATACTCAATTGGTGATGTGGTCCAGTGATACTCGACTGGTGACGTGGTCCAGTGATACTCGACTGGTGATGTGGTCCAGTGATACTCGACTGGTGATGTGGTCCAGTGACACTTGATTGGTTATGTGGTCCAGTGACACTGGACTGGCGATGTCCAGTGATACTCGATTGGTGATGTGGTCCAGTGATACTCGACTGGTGATGTGGTCCAGTGATACTCGACTGGTGATATGGTCCAGTGATACTCATTTGGCGATATGGTTAGCATCATGCCAGCCAGTTTACATTTGTTTTATAGTAAATAAGTAAATGAGCTTTTCTCTTATGCTAGTGGCAAATCAGACATAGAATGCTAGACACATACTTCTATAGACCTAGTTTCTTTAGCACCCCTTGCATTTGCTCAATATTTCTTTGATTTCTATAATATTTCTCCTTGACATTTTTTGTCTTCCTTCTTTTACCCATCAACTACAGAATTTCCCTGTGTCTTTCTTTTCTTGTTTACAGCTCTGTCGGTTGGAGGAATAATCTCTTTTGAGATCTACTGAAATGAAGCATGCAACATATCTCATTCTTTATCAATAATCTGTTATTTTCATTGCATTATACTTGTTTTGTACAGTGATGTTATACTTTCCCTTAATTTCTGTATCCATTTTATGCATTCCTAAATTTAACTTGATTTTCTGTGAGGTCTTCTTTATAATCTTGATTTTTAACTCTCTCATGTTTATGTTTATTTGACGGATCACCATCATGGCACAGGGGTGTAACCCATAAGTGCTATGTTCTACCTCTAACTCAAGCCGGTCTGAAGAATCTCAGTGCAGTGCACGAACTCTGTTGCACTGGCGAGGATCCTGAAATCCTTTGGGTAGATTTTTAACTTAAATGTTGCCCAGGCAGCGCTGTTAGGCGACTCCTTTCGATTTTCAACTGCCAAGGGATTTTTTACGTGTGAAAGACTCTCTCATTCCCACCAAAGGAACGCATCATAGGTTTATGGGTTCCTACCTAGAAGCCCAGTGAATGCAAGATTCACTGATTTTACTTCTCTTGTTACCACCCCTTGAGCCTCTGATGCTAAATCCCCTGGGACTGAAAGAGTTAATTGCATTTTTCCTTTAACTGAAGTATGATCAGGTGCTCCTACTAAACTGCTCCTGAATCTTCTCACAATCAGTATATAATTAATTTGCTTGTGGACATCATCCAAAGGGCTTTTTAAAGTTCACAGTCATTGAAAATGGTGTTTAAACCAGGTGATACCCATTATTCATCCTCTTTGGGGAATTAAAGATGAGTAGAAGATGTCAAAGCCAACCTCTATTACAATATAAAGATGTGTGCATGTGGAACATGAATGATACAGGTATTGATGTGGACTCATGGGCCATGTTGTGTGGAGGGAACACATCAGGAAGGGAATGAGAATGAAGGAAGAAATGACTGTAGAAAGGATGAGAGCTGGCATCTGAGATGAAACACACTGAACACAAATGTTGACAACAATGGTCCTGAAATCCCATGCTATCATTGTGGAAGACTTTTTTCCTAATGCGGGTCTTGCTTGTCACACTCGCCATCGCCATGGGCTGTGAGTCCCATGCCTCCTCATAGCACAGTATAACACTATTGTCTGGAAAGATGGAAAGGTGCCAATCAAAATCACCATCTGTTATCACAGTGTGTAATTGAGCCCAAGCCACAGCCTTATTCCACACTTTTTCAACTTTTTCATTTCCAGTTTTGAAAAAATCCTAGACATCACCATCACATGACAGGTGAATGTATTCAAATGCAGTAAACAGCTATATTCATCGTGTCACATTCTTTTCACAGGTAAAAGTAAGTTTTGATGACAATTATCTAATCAGCATTGCCGAAGATGCAACTGTCAACCTATGGAGGATCTTTGATAAGGAAGGTCATCTGAAGAGGGAACAAGATTTTGCATGGGCAGAAGAAATACTTATCTCACATAAAGAACTGGTTGAAAAGGTAGTGTTAGCAGACTTAACCAGTTTCTTGTGTTTCTTAATGTTCAAGATAATGTTGTGTTAGCAGATTTAACCAGTTTCTTCTGTTTCTTAATGTTCAAGATAATGTTGTGTTAGTAGACTTAACCAGTTTCTTCTGCTTCCTAATGTTCACCATAATGTAGTGGTAGCAGACTTGCCAGTTTCTTTTGCTTATTAATGCATATGTGTCATGTTTAGTTTATAGCTATGCACTGATGTTAAGTACTCTTTTTAGGTAAGAACTAAGTTTAGAGCTGTGTGTTGGTTTATTGCATTATCTACAGCTTAGAACTACACAAGGATGTTCTGTTCAATTTTTAGTTATACTGTTGTTATATACTATCTGTAACTTATTACTACACAAGGATGTTCTGTTCAATTTTTAGTTATACTGTTGTTATATACTATCTGTAACTTATTACTACACAAGGATGTTGTGTATCATGTAAAAGGTAAAAAAGGTAGTCGGGAGATGGGAACCAGCATCATTGCACATGGTTATAAACCATAAATGCTCTGCCACCAGTCAGGCACAGCTGATAAGAAACTGTTTGCCTGTGTTGCCGTCGGCACATAACTCCATAGCTACAGCGACGCTCCTCCATTTACCCAGATTGTTAACTCTGGTACCCATTACCTAGAGGCTGGGTGAACCCTGGAAACCGCCTGGTTTGGAACACTGATCACGGCTGCAACGATACGCAGCTGTATTTGAAAGCGAGCCTCCTATCGACTGTGCTAACGCTATCATGTTTCATTTTGTGCTGAACACTGATGTTGTATACTGTCTATAGTTTAGAACTACACAGTGTTGTTATGTATCATGTTTAGTTTTGGGCTACACACTGATTTTACAAAAAGATGTTATACATTATCTGTAGTTTAGAGCTACACAAGTATATTTTGTATCATCTTAGGGCAGCTGTCACATTGTTTTGTAGGTTACAGCTAGGCTGCAGTATCTGAATTTTAGCCTAGCCCAACACATCTGATTTCATAAAAGCCATAATTTTTTGTTTTGTTTTGTTGTTGTTTCTATTTTTTGTTTATTTTAAAGACATGCTTAATAGGGGACAGTTTCTGCTATTCCTTTTCCTGCTTTTCAACCCCCCCCCCCCCCTTCCCCCCTCCCCAAACACAAAAAAAGGTTCAACACTTATATAGAAAGGTGTGCTTTGTTCTGCATTTTACAAGTGTAGGAGAAGGTACTAAAACTACAAACTTATAATTTTCACAGAATATGACGCTGTCCGATTTGAGCTCCAAGATAGAAGAAGTCAGAAAGGAGAGCCAGTATCAGTTGAATCAGAAAGATATCATATTCAATGAAAAGATCACATTACTCACAGAAACTTTCATCACCAAAATGGAAAGACTGAAAATAAAGAATCAGGTATGTGTGTCAACATGTTTTATCACTCCAGTAGTCTGTTCAGTATGTTTTCCTTTGCTGTGTAACAGACAGTCCTCTAGAGCATGCTCAGCAGTGTGTCTGTCTAGTCCATGCATGCATAGTGATGAACTTTACTTACTTAGTCACTCCTCTTCTACCTTGGGGTGTAGAGGTTTGCTAGAAAGATCGCCAGAGGTCTCTGTCAGCAGTTTTCTTTTTGGCTTTGTTCCATTCCAGTCTTCTGTTTGTCAGGGACTGTCGAATGTTGTCTTTCTAGCGGACCCTGGGTTGCCCTGCTGGTCTGGTTCACTGGTTATGGCCTCCCATGCCTGCTGTAGTGGTCGATTTTCTCCCATCCTGCATACATATCCAAACCATCGTAACCGTGACTGATCCACTCAAGTTTGTAAGGCCTGGGTTTCCTGACATATTGTCTGATTGCAAACTTTGTCCCTTCTTGTCATTTGGACCACCTTTCTCAGATATCTAATTTCAGAGGTCTGAAGCCGGCTTCTGTCAGCTGTCGTCATTGCCCATGACTCAGGCCAATAGTTCAGGACAGGCACATAAGTAGAGAAGTAAACAGTCATTTTCGTCCTCTTTTTAATTTCTCTTTTGCAAAAAAAAACCTCGGTTTATGGCCTGGAAGAGTCTCCTAGCAGCTGCTTTTCAAGTAACCAGCTCTGTCTTAATGCCTCCTTTCCAGTCTATTACAACTCCAAGGTAGTGGAACTGTATAGTGATCATGTAGATAAATAAAGTTGTGTATGCATTTACTGAGTCATTTGTGCCTGGCTCTCTGATGTGGCTGGTGAAGATAGAGACGGAGCATTTATGGGAATGCCACAGCTCCTATGATATTGAGTCTTAAATCTTTTTCAATCATTTTACTCCATCTTGTGGTAAAGAATAACCCAGCTGAAGATTTTACTTATTACTGAAAATAGTTTGATACCTCTCCAATTATTAGTAAAGTAAAAAAGCAGTAAAGGACCCTTTTCCACACCTTTAGGCGTATAGGGCATAAAGGGCTAGACCTAAGTTTTTATAGACCAATCGGCACAAGATGGGTGATGTGGTCAGCATCGTGCTGGCCTCCTTTACTTCTCAGGACTGCACCTGGTACCCACTAAAGGCCAGGTCTACCTGGGAGCCAAGGTAATTTTTGAAAAAAGTTTAGTTCTGCCAGGGAGTAAACCCATGACCTTCTGATCCGCAGGTGAGCGTCTAGCCGCTACGCAATGGCGACTCCCTCTCCAGTTATTACAATGTCCTAAATCTCCTTTCTTTGGTAGTTTGATGGTGGTACCATTTTTTTCACTCCTGATAAAAAGGAAAAGCAGAGTCTTTCCTTCTCTTGACGTGTCCAAAACATGTACATCAGGGCTATTCAACTGGCTGCCCACAGGCCAAATCTGCTAGGGCTAGCGTGTGGCCCTCGGATCATTGCCAGTTGTACTGTATTAATGATCTTTCTATGCTCTGACTCAGGCTTCTGGTCCGTGATGATCCCTATTTTCAACAGTCTAGCCCCTGAGTAAACTTAGTTGAATATCCCTGATGTTGACAGTCTTCATTTGATACAGATGGTCAATATATAGATAGTCATCTTCTTATACAGATAATCAGTTCTCTTGATGAGTTGACCTTTTCAATCCCAGGAGGTTCTTACAACAAATTCCCAATGGAATGGATGACCACTACAAAAAGTCATGAATGCATAACATTCAAACAGGCAAGTTACTCAGCAGAAGTAGCCAGTATGGAAACCAGATTTCTGTAGTGTGCTGTGGCCAGTAGTATAGTGGATGTGAACATATTAAGCAGTGGCTGGGATTCATATGGAAAAGAATTTTACTTGTCACGAATTGCACAGGACTAAAAAAGTTCATTTCTTTCAAGACATCTTTATTATACCGTTTACCTGCCTACTTATTTTTTTGCAACTATTTGAGTTCCAGAGGGTTTAGCCTCACAGACCCAAGGGGTAGTAAAGAGAGACATAAAATTGGCGCATCATGTGTTCATTGGGCTTCTAGGTAGAAACCTATGAACGTATGATGCTTTTCTTGGGACTCAAAGAGCAAAACAAATCAAACCCATTTCTGCAGCTTCCACATAAGGGTTTACTTGTCTGCTGACTGTCATTAGTTCATCATCATCATCATAAACCACTTCTGCCGTTAGGCGTCGTGGGGAGGAATAATTTGCAATCCAGTGCACTTTGGCTGCCACTGGCTAAGGTGTAGAGTGTCTTTAATGTTGTCGATCCATGTTTTCTGCAGCTGTCCTCTTGCTCTTGTAGCTGTTCTTCTGAGATGTAGTGCATGTGATGGTATTTGATCTTGTGACATTCTAACAAGATGGCCAAATCACTTAATCTGCTGTTTTCATGATGAATCTAGTACAAGGCGTCGTTCCCACAATTTGCCTGATAGTTTCATTATTCACTCGATCTCAGATGGTTAGGTTGGCTGCTTTTCTCAGGCACCTCATCTCGCAGGTGGTGATTTTGCGTTAATGGGCTTTAGATAGTGTCCATGTCTGGCACTGGTCGCTTAATGTTGAAATGAATATGCTATTAATAATCTGTCTCTTTGCACTCATAGTTGTGCTTGGATGTCTTAATAATGGTGACTATTGGTATATAAGTGCACTTGCTTTCTGGCATCTGATTTCTATTTCTCTGTCAATTCTACCATCTTCTGTGATCATACTTCCTAGATATTTAAACTCCCTAACTTGATTCAGAGCAGAACCATTCAGCTGTATGTGTAGTCACTAGTTAAATCAGCTAAATCATTTCATCTGTTCACTTCCAGGTCATACAAAATGATAAAGAATTAGAAGTGCAGGAACACGAGGAAGCAATCGAAAACTTGAACAAAGCTCATACTGAAGAAATGGAACATTTAGGTGGGTATATCCAATGTTTTGAAGGTGTCTCTCTGGTAAAGAGGTTGAATCATTTACGTGGCTTTAACCCTTTCACCCCGGGAACACTAAAAAAAAAACAATTTTTTTAAAAATTCTCGACCATATTTAAGTTGGAGGGAAACAAATAATCATTTTAAAAAAACAGCAGTTTTACACAGGTTATTAATTGTATCTAAATAGAATTTTAACAAATTCCTACATATAAAGATGTATGAAAGGAGTAATCAGTAAACATGAACAGTGAGAAGCATTAAATGGAGTTCATCCCCCAGTGCCTAACAAAACACATGTATCATGTGACTCATGCCATTTCCCTCTGACCACCATCACTGAGGCTTATAGGAAACTGTGACTCTTAAAAAAAAAGCCATTTAGCTGATTGAAAAACTCTCCAAGATGCTATTGCTGGTTAATGCATTCAAACACTTGCAAAGGTGCGAAAACAGCCAGTAGCATTAACCCTTTCGCTGCTATGGACGAGATAACTCGTCTGCCAGGTAGACTGCTAAGGATGAGCTAACTCGTCTCTAGTTTTCTGTGCCCTCACTGCTAAGGATGAGCTAACTCGTCTTCGACTTGTCTTATAGATTACTAAGAGCCGTAATTCTCAGGGGTGAAATCGCAATATACATTACCTAAATCTGATCAAACTGACACATTTACATACAATGAAAAAATATATTACGTTTGTTTAGGTGTATTTAGATGCATTTCACCTTATCCTGTTGCTTTGTTACCATAGAAGCATGGTTGGTGAAGGGTAATTTTTTTGCCCTGAAATATATTTATGGTTTTGAGTAAGTCTACTGTTTTTTTTTTAAATACAAAATAACAAGAAAATAGGTAATTAAAGTTAATGAAGAATTAATGGAGTTTCTTTCAATGATTAATAGTAAGGATCACTTTGAAACGTGTGTTATATGAGCTGGGTTATCTTCGCGGCACGCCGGCGGACACGTGTACTTCTGGCCGTGAGCAAGACTGACCATATATGACCCAGCTATCTTCATCCACTGGATTTGGAATGGATCCCCAATAATCAAAATGAAGATATGGTCTCGTACTGACATGATGATTAATATTATTGTTAATGTCTCTAATATACAACTGACATAAATGTGTCTGTCTATCAAAGTGTACAATACTGGTCGTATTTTCAGTTCAATAGAGTTTCTAGTGTAGTTGGTATCACGTCTGCTTTACAATCGAAAGGTCCTGCGTTCAACCCCTACATGCCGTTTTTTTTATTTTTTATTTTTTTTAATTTTAAATTTTAAGCTTTTAGCACTTTCGGCAACAGATGACCGAAATAATAATTAATTAAACATCCTGTCACTTGCGTTCAGATGGATTTGGATGCGTTAAACGTTATCTTGTTCCTTTGTAAAGCGTGGTTGGTGTACTGTGCATTTGTGGGGAGGGGGGGGGGGGCACTCCTGTTGCCGAATTTCACTTAATGTTACTAAGAGAAATTCTACAGAAATATTGCTAGGAAAAAAGAACAAGTGTAGGAGGACAAAAAAACTGAAGATCTGCCACTTCATTTAGTACAAAGGCATTTCCCTTCAATAATAGAGTCCGAAACATCACAGCAGAAATTCCCAACAAGAAAGTGTGTGGTATGCACAAAAAGCAAAAAAAATGACGGGAAACCAGATACATGTGCAAGAACTGTGATTTGGCATTGTGTGTCGCACCTTGTTTTGAAATATTTAACACACAAAAATATTATTAATAATAATAAAAACCATGTATTTGCTTACTAAAGTGTTTTGTTTTTGCTTTGTAAGTTTGTAGTGTTTTCTTTTTGTTAATGAGTTTTCATGGCATAGCCATAGCGCGTCTGACTTGTCAGCGCAAAGGTCAAACATATGCCTTTGAAGATTTTTTATTTTAGGTGTACAATTTTTCATCCTGCGCCGCAAGCGCGTCTTCTGCTTTTGGAGTGAAAAAAAGGTATTCAGCACAGGAGGAAAGATTAGCACTCGCCTGGCTTAGCACAGTGGTTACGTTGGCTAGCGGAGGGCGCAGCAGCCAAAGGGTTAATTGTGAGTCTGGTAAACAGGTTAGAAAAGTGCCATGTTCTATCAACTGGAAGTGTTAGTTTTGCGGCTTCTCAGTGAAAGGACTAAGAAGGGCCATAGGACCATTTATTCAGCATATTCCCTGTGTGGGTTCTATGGTCTAAATGTCTTTTTGGTTTTTTTTTTAGGGAAAAGAACAGACCCACTGCTCCCTAACAAGTTCCTGTGCCAGTTAAAACCATATAAAATCACTGCTCCTTGTGAAAAGAAAGTCAGTCAGCAGTCCCAGCAAAATCCAACAGCTCGCACATACATCAGCTGCATAAGGCAGTTTGTTACAAGAACTGCTATTCATTGCGGGTGGAAATAGCAGTCATGGCAAACCAGCAGGTGCACAAGCATTACTGCATAAGGCACACCACCAATTAAAACCATATAAAATGCCCGTCACTGCTCCTTGTGAAAAGAAAGTCAGTCAGCAGTCCCAGCAAAATCCAACAGCTCGCACATACATCAGCTGCATAAGGCAGTTTGTTACAAGAACTGCTATTCATTGCGGGTGGAAGTAGCAGTCATGGCAAACCAGCAGGTGCACAAGCATTACTGCATAAGGCACACCACCAATTCTATGGCAACCAGCCCCTCACTATTGTCTGAATATGCAATTTACAACAAACATCTGAAGGCTCACAAACAGTGAGCATTCCCCATAAACTTCACAGTGTTGCACCATGCACTCAGCTCATTAGCTGGCTGACAGAACTGGATTTTGCCTTTACCTCATTTGTTGCTGGATTATCCTTGGTCAAATATGACTGAGCTACTGTATAACAAGAGCCGGTACTCCTGTCATTTGTAACGGCGGATGTTGGGCGTCGTATACCAAACCTGACATCCCACATTGTGCCAGTGGTTTTGGTTGAGGAGCGAATTGCGGAAGATACTAGCATTATCCTAAAAATTAGGTATCCTAGAAAGAGGAAATGCACCCTGAAAACTGTATGTTATGGCAGTACAGACCCTTCGCCTTGGCTGGCAGCTGGCCTAGGAGGGAAGCTCCGACAGGTGAACAGATAGAGCACTGCTGTTTTGGTCCGGCAGCTTCTACAGCCTGCTTTGTTCCAAACATGATGGTGTTACCTTTCCTTTAAGTAAACAAGGCAGGTTGAGAGAGAGATCATGATGCATGAGCAACATTCTACACTGATCAGATAGCCACATTGCATTATTAATTAATAATCATTACTTTGTAACAAAAAATATGCACCAAGATGTTTCTGACCAAACACATCCTGCACTGGTCAGATAGCCACACTGCATTATTAATTATTAATCATTACTGAGTAACAAAGACCATGCACCATGATTTTTCTGACCAAACACATCCTGCACTGATCAGATAGCCACACTGCATTATTAATTATTAATCATTACTGAGTAACAAAGACCATGCACCAAGATTTTTCTGATCAAACACATCCTGCACTGATTAGATAGCCACTGGGCATTATTAACTATTAATCATTACTGAGTAACAAAGACCACAGTCACCACCAACAGAAATGAAATTCAGTGGATGCTGCTAGAGCAGTGCTGAGAATGCCATGGAAATGTGCTGAAATTCCTCTTGTATGATATGTGGAAAAAGACTGGAGTAGTTATGGAGATATCTCTCTCTATGAAAGTGGTCATTTACTATCTCTCAACACGAAAGAGGTCTTTTACTAAAACCATACCAACCTTTACATCACTAACTTTTCCTAACTCCAGTTGTTACATGAAACCACCATCTCCAAGTTACTACTTGAATTTCTTTAACACTACGCATTTGCTTCTCAACCCATTCTTTTCCATATATTCCATTAATGTGTGCTTGTCAGAATTGTTTTTGTTTCAAATGCATTTGTGTTGGGAACAGAGTTACATTATGCTCAACTGCTAATTGTTTCTCCAATAAACAGAGGACTCATTCAACCAGAAACTGGTTCAGGAGTTTGAGAAGTTTCAAGTACATCAATCAAAAATTGTAACCATGCAGGAAGATTATGAGAAACAGCTGGCGGAGGTAGAAAACAACAAAGAGAAGGCATTAGAAGCTCTGACAGAGTATTACGAGAAAAAGTTGCAAGACATGACTGCAAAACTGGGATATGTGAGTCCAGTTGTCTTTGTTTTGTTTATCTGTGATTTCTACAGGTTTTACAGGAATTTGTGAGGAGTTTAAGGAATAGTGTTCTAACTTACCATAACATAGACCTTGACCCGTTAGGGTCGTGGAGGCGTATTGATGGAAGCGCTAGCACACAAAACCTGCCATCTGTCTCTGTCCTCCTTCTTCTTCTTCTTCTTCACTTCCTCTTTTACCGCTGTGGGTGTCGAGGGAGATATAAGGTTCTGTTTCTAGCTCTTCTGGCTGCCTCGACCATAGGCACATCGTGCTGTTGTAGAGTTTATCTGATGTTATCCTTCCATCTTGTTCTTGGTCTACCCCGTGCTCTACGTCCTTCTTCTCTTTCCATGTATGCTTTGTATGGTATGGTGTCACAAGGCATTCTCTCTAAGTGGGCAAACCATTTCACTTGCTGTCTTTGTATGTAATCCAGAATTGGTTCTGTGCCGACTTGTTCTCTTATGATCTCATTCCTGATCTTATCTCTTATGGTCACTCCTACAGCCCTTCTCAGACATCTCATTTCCGTGGTTACTAATTTTCTTTTATGGTTTGTTGTGAGTGACCATGTCTGGCACTGGTAGCACATAGTTGGAATAAATATGCTTTGAATAAGATGTCTCTTTGTGCTGATTGGGATTGTCTTATGCTGTAAGAGGGGGGCTAGCTGTCCCAATACTTGGTTTGCTTTACTGCATCTAATGTCAATTTCTTTATCCAATTTCCCATCTTCGGTAAATGTGGTTCCCAGATTTTTAAACTCAGATGCCTGTTTAATGTCTTTGTATTCTATTGCTATGTATAGATCTGTCTTCTTTTTTCCTATTGACATTACTTCTGTCTTTTCAGTGTTGATTCTCATATTATTTGTTTTACATTCTTCATTCATGGATGTTAGATGTTGTTGCAATTTCATGGCTGTATCTGCTATCAAGGCCTGGTCATCTGCAAAGAGTAATTCGTTGATCTTACTAAGATCTTCATTCATGGGCTTGGCATCCTGTCCTCCACTTGATGAATAAGTGTATGATAATTTAGTCCAGTCCATTTCTTGATGTTGTCATTCCAGTTTCTTCTTTGCCCTCCTCTTCTTCGACTACCCCCAATGTTCCTTGAAATACAGTCTTTGCAGTCGAATCATGTCTCACCATGTGCCCGAACCAAGCTCGCTTGCGACGTTTCACCACCGCCAAGAGAGGCTCCTGATGTCCTGCAAATTTGTATATTTTGTCTCTGACATATTTCTGTCTTACCAGCAGGGGCTGGACTAAGTTGCCACCCTTCAAGTCCAAGTGGAGTCCAAAGTCATTGCCACCAAGTCCCAATTGAAGTCTCAAATCACTAACAATGCTTCAGAGTCAGGTCTCAAGTCAAGTCACTTCATGTTTCAAGTCATTTACAAGTGAAGCATGGGACAGCTCTTATGGATCAGTCACAAGTGGTGAAAATACCAAATCGGAAATGGTAGTGTGAAAAATTCACTATCGATATATCTTCTTCTTTATTCACCGGCTGTAAGCTCGCGCAGAAAGTCCTGGTTGTTTGTCCATTTAGACTTTGGCTTTTTGCCAGGGCCCCAAGTTTTGCGGAAGACCTCAAATGTGAAAGCTTGATAAATCTAAACGTGAAGATATTTTAAAAAGGACTTTGGTTACCAAACCTCACATTGTGTGGCCACAAAGAACAAGTCATACCAAGTCAGAGCTGCAAGTTGAATCGCACGCCAGTGGACAAAACCCCAACTTGAGTCGCAAGTCGTTAACTACATGTCTTAAGTTAGACTCGAGTCGAAGTCATTCGACTCGAGTCTTGACCTCTGCTTACCAGCATACAACTTGGTTTCAATCTTCAGTTGAGGTGGATTTTTGTGTGTGGTCCAGATCCAACAACAATTTTTTTTTTTAACGGAAAGTTCTGGCTGTTTATCCGCTTCTGGACTCAAGTCCTGTTCCAAAAACTGAGTGTTGCATGCACATCTGTTTCACAGCCCTGACTCATTTGCGTGCAGACTGTTGGTTCTTTGCCTCTCGGACAGATGTACTCCAACTTCGAAGGAAGCCCCCCAATCAGTCGACTCTTATGACATGTTTTTGGGCAGATAGTGGGTCTGTTTTTATTTTTCCCACAATGGGGCCCCAGAACCCACACGGGGAATTTTTTTTTTTTTTCGTGTTTTTGCATAATATTTTAATGTAATATAGTTACTTCAGCAATGTTTATTTCTTTGTATGCTTTTGTTGTTCTTTGTTTTTCTTTACTGATGAAGCCTGTCAGTCTATCATACTTTATTTGCTTATTATAACTGTATTCTTTATGGTTAACACATACTTTTTTTATTTTTCCCATTTGATTACATTTTCACATCCTAACTACAAATCAGTCTATTGTCTTGGTAACTGTAGTTTTGACTTTCTCTAATCCATGGACAATCCTTAACTGATGCCTGCACAAGCTAGAAGGAATTAATGGTATGACAGAATCAAGATTGTAGAGATTGGGGAGAGAGCTTAACAGATTCAGGTGGATCAAGACAGTAGAGATTGGGGAAAGAGCTAAACAGATTTAAGTGAATCAAGACTGTAGAGATTCAGGAAAGAGCTAAACAGATTCAAGTGGATCGAGACTAGAGATTAGAAAGAAAGCTAAACAGATTCAAGTGGATCAAGACTTTAGAGATGAGGGAGAGAGCTAAACAGATTCAAAGGGATCAAGACTAGAGATTGGGGAGAGAGCTAAACAGATTCAAGTAGATCAAGACTGTAGAGATTAAGGAGAGAGCTAAACAGATTTAAGTGGATCAAAATTATAGAGATTGGGGAGAGAGCTAAACAAATTCAAGTGGACCAAAACTGTAGAGATTGGGCAGAGAGCTAAACCAATTCAAGTAGATCAAGACTGTAGAGATTGAGCAGAGAGCTAAACAAATTCAAGTATATCAAGACTAGAGACTGGGGAGAGAGCTAAAAAAATGCAGGTGGATCAAGACTGTAGAGACTGGGAAGAGAGCTAAACAAATTCAGTTGGATCAAGCCTATAGAGATTATGAAGAGAGCTAAACAGATTCAAGTTGATCAAGCCTATAGAGATTATGAAGAGAGCTAAACAGATTCAAGTTGATCAAGCCTATAGAGATTATGAAGAGAGCTAAACAAATTCAAGTATATCAAGACTAGAGACTGGGGAGAGAGCTAAACAAATTCAGGTGGATCAAGACTGTAGAGATTGGAGAGAGAGCTAAACAGATTCAGATGGATCAACACTGTAGAGATTGGGGAGAGAGCTTAACAAATTCAAATAAATCAAGGAGAGGAAACGTCGATGATACTGGGAGAAAACACACTGAAAAAAACCGGATAATAAAGCTAGAATATCCTTGCACTGAAACCCACAGGGGAAAGAAATAAAGAGAGACCAAACAGCATGTAGCAGGTCTGTTAGAAAAAAAAAGGAAGAGAAATGTTTATTCTCTTTCCATTAAATAGGTGAGATTTCATAGCATTAATAACTTCTTCTTCTTTGCATTGACCAGATGCAAACTCTGGTAGAAAATCCTAGTTGTTTGTTTACTTCTGGACCGCGGTGTTGTTTCAGGACAAGTTTTACATGCATATATGTTTCAATCATTGGGGGGGGGGGGGGGAATGACCATATTCAGTCTGGTGAGAACAGTGTTGGTCATATTTGTGGTCTTGGTGTCTTTGTGCTAAGTTTAATGGCTTAGATTTATTCTCTTTGTGTTGCGGTTAATGACTTTAATGCTCCTAACTCCCATGTATGGGTCCTCTGTTTTGGCCTTTTCATCCAGATGCTGGTACCATTTTGCATGTCTGCTAACATGAGCTCATGTGGTTGTTGTACTTATGCTTTCTTTTTGTACTGTTTATTGGTTTTTTCAGAAGCTATTTTTCATGTTTTCTGTTTTTGTATGTTTAAGTTCCGTGTCCTTTATTTGGGTCAAGTTGAGGGTCCCTATTGGTTTATGGGTCCTTTCCGGTCCTGGAGCACTTAGAAGGGCCGGTCCTGATAAAAACTTGTCCTGCACAGACACTGCAGGCAGGAGCCAGAAATTGTAACATTTAGTTATAGATCTGTCTTATTTACATGCAGACTGTTGGTTCCTCGCCTTTTCAGGCAGATGCACTCTGATTTCAATGGTAACACCTCTAATAAGTCACCTTTTACTACACAATTGTTAAGGAGGCGGTGGGTCTATTGTTTTTTTCCCCCCTCCAGAATGGGGCTCCAGAATACCCTGGAACATCCTGCCACAGAGAGTCATACTGATTAAATATAATGAACACAGAGCCAGAGGAGACCACACACAAAAACAATCTTAGGGAAATGAAGACCAAATTATGCAACGCGAACGAGCGAACACTTTAGACAAAGCATACAGATAATCTGTTGTTTTTCTCTCAAAATTGGACCGTGGAACCCACATGGTGCAGTGGATAACAGTTACAGATAAGATGATTTGGACATCCATTAGAATACCCTGGTATGAATTTTCACAGAGAGGCACGCCCAAAAAAAACAACTTAGAAAAATGAAAATCTAACTTATAAAGCACATCAGAAAAAGCACAAAATAATCCTTACATTTCCAGGTAAATGGAGAAAGAAAAGATAACTGATAGCTGAAAACATCTTTTTTTCCAGAGTGAAGGACCCTTTTTATTCCAGTAGCAGGTCAGGAATATGACCCTAAACTCATATATTTAAATATCAGTTTGCGCTTGGTGGGTGATGTGGTCAACATCCTGCCAGCTAAATTAGTTCTCTGTTTTTAATCTTCCATGTGAGAAGTCAACATTACCGGTAAACATTTAACTAATCTGTATTGTCACATTCTGCTCACAGTGTAACGGACAGTTACGACAAGATGCCAGAGAGCACGAAGAAGTCGTGAGACAAATAGAGGAGGACTGTGACAGAGAGATCCAGGACCTCAAGCATGCTTATGAGCAAAAATTACACAAGGAAAGAAATAGTAACCAAACGCTGAAAGAGAAGAATGCAGTTCTGATGAGAAGAGTAAGAATGTCTTTCTTGTGATTTATACCTGACTAGATTTAATTGCCTGGCTAAACAGATTTTTCTATTTATATATATATATATATATATATATATATATATCCTCTTTAGGTTGCTGTTGACATATAATGCATACTCAAGTAATCTACATTGCTATCTGTTTACTGTTTATTTGTCTATGGTATCCCTTGTCAGTTTACACTGCCTTATTTCCATTTTTACTGTCTTTCTCTATGTCCCCACCCCCCCCCCCCCCCCCCCCCCCCCACCCCGCCCAGTTTATTTGTCAGCTCTATTGTCACATACCGCTCGTGTCGCATGCCTGTTTTAAGGATTTCTGCTTAAGAACCAACAGCATTCTGAAATAGAATAATGTTGAGGTGTCAGCTCGTATTGGCCTAAAGGGTATCCCGTGGCCAAAATACACCCAACCTATTTCAGGAGCAGGGCAACTCAAGTTATGACACTACAGAATATATAATAATCCTAGGCGCAACTTTGCTGGACACCCTCACTACTATAAAAAGATAGCCCCCAGGCTATGATATTGTAATACCACAGCCATGTTAACACAAATTTAGATTAATGATCACACATACATAAAAGCTAGACAGTTTGAACAGTGAAACAGGGACACCCAAGTCAGTAATAAAAACTTCCAAAGGCATGCAATAAATGCAACACATATATATCATCAAAACAATCTAAGAAGTTCACATTCAATTAGAGCTCAGGAATCAAAGTCTAAAAAGTACTGCTGAATCAGCCAGAGTCAGTGTTTGAGAGTATCAGTGATCATCATCATGGCTCCAGGTGGACCTGCAAAAAGAGCATGAGATATATGATCTCTGCTATACTTATCAAGTTTGGTGAATGTCACTGCTCTCCTCAGTCCATGGTGATCTGAACAGGCTGATTTGAGTAGACTGCTTCTTTTCCTGGTTACCCTGGCAAACACCGACAGCGCTCATACACTGGAGCTTGACAAAGAAGAGGCAGCCAGCCTCAAGCTAACCCTCTGCAATGCCCACTGAATATAAAATGCCTAGTAAAATCACATAACAGCCACACATGCAAATATCTGGGCGTTGGTTTTCCAACATATTCTGGGGAGAAGGTTCTTCAACATATTCTGGGGAGTTGGTTCTGCAAGATATCCTACAAACGTTAGTATTGAACGGATACCCAGTTGGTTTTATTAAGCACCACTGCCAACCTCCTCAACCAACTACTATAGAAACGTCATTTCCCAAACAAGAAGTCTACATACATCTAACCTATTGAGGGGAAGACGTTATAAAACGGCTATACGACCGGCTCAAAACAGCAGTCAGCCAAACTTTCTACGCTCCTTTGCCTATTATCAGGTTTAAAACTACCCCTGTGCCAACGCCCTAGGTGAAACAACCAATGTCAACATACGCCAAATCAAACTGTATCTACCAATTTAAATGTAGCTGTGAAGCTGCTTATGTGAGCAGAACGGATCAACACTTGGAGAAACAAGTCGCTGAGCACATTCCAGTATGGGTGGAAAAAGCTATGCAAAAAAATATTCAAAAAAAGAATACTGGCCGCAAAAATCACCCCTCTTCAATAGCACAACATCTTCTAAAATCTGCACACGTGATGACTAAAGACAAATCATTTAAAATCCCCCATACGTCAACCAATAGCAGAACACTTAGATTTCTCTAAGCTTCTGCGATTTGTCACCTGCGTCCGGAACTCTGCATTGGTTGGCCTACAACAACTGTCTTTTAGCCACTGGAGCCAACACAAGCTTCTGAAGAAGGATCTCCTTGAGTGATGACAACTGGGTGGCCTGCACCAACTGCCTCTTAGCCACTGGAGAAGTTGTGGTAGTATTAGGCACTATTGGTGGATGGTGGTTGGTTGGACTGTTGATCATCTGCCTGACATCCAGGGAGGTATTATCCTGTGTCAGGAAGGAACTTAGAATTAGTACTCATATCAGGAGTCACATACCAAGCTCAATTTATTTCTCTCCACCCTTCTCAGTCACTCAGAGGATAGCTGTCAGGATAATGAGACAGTTAAATCTTCATTTATCTCTGTCTGTCAGTCAGTACAAGAGATAGGAGACAAATTCCATAGTGGAGATAGATAGACACTAATACACATAGGACATTCTCTTTCCACATTCCCATCTGCACTTGTGGACATACATTCCAACTCCATCTTACATATATATTATACCTCCACAGTCTGACCGTAGCTGACACTGTGCTGTTGTGTGTCTGCTAAAAATAACCTCTGACGTCACAGTGTCTTGCTCTCTGTAGTTTGACCCAGTTAAATCTGCTGACTATATCGACCTGAATCTCTGCCAGTTAGTAAGATAATAATTAGCCTGCTAGATTAAAATATTTACAATAATATAGGGTCAGGTAGGACACAAACTATCAGCTTGTGAAGGGAAAGGGTTGGTTTAAGTGGCTGTGAGTACTTGGACACCAAGAACGGTCTTGTTCTGCGCTGTCTCAAAGCTGAATCTTTCCTCCTTGCAGCAACGGTTAACTTCATAGAGACATATATCATGGTACTCGCAAACATAATCAACTTACCCAAGCTTTATGAAATGTCCTAGACACAAAAGGCCGCCTCCTCAAAGCATAGATATTCGAGGCACATTTAAGAACATCAGTTCTTCTTGGCAGTCAGACAGAGAATGACTCGGTAGGCTAGGCGTCCTTTCAAAGAAAGTAGCCCGCGAGATTAATGCGTGGAGGAGTAAAAAGGCTTTTCAGAATTCTGAATATTAATCCAGGAAATATCTATCCCACAATTGTAAGTTTGAAAATGTAGACTTTTCAAGACAACTAGAGTGTATAGAAATACCTATTATGCCAGATAAAGGTATAAATAGATATGAGGAACTATATACCCACCGGACAGGTCTATATTTGAAATATGACCTGCCCGCTAGGGGCGCCAACGTCACGAATAGTCGAATGTGCAGGGGTAAGTTGGATCACTTCACGACATCTATTGTGCCAGTATTTACTTGTCCACAGAAAACAGAGTTGTCATTTTTATTACACGTAGTTTTCCTCTTTTGCTACAAATATTACTTGTCAACCCTTAAAGAAAGAAGAAAGAATATGGCCACGGCCAAGAAAGAAAGCCGTTAAAAACTAACTTTTTTTTTTTTAAAGAGACCAAGAAAGTTGCAATCCCATAATCAGATAATTGCAGTTCCAACTTCATAGCAAACATGTCGCCCCATAGCTGCTCCGTTCCTTTGCCAGTGAAATGCACACACTACATAATGTCTATCACTGTCCCTGGTGATCAAAATTTTTACAGATTACAAATTGCAGTCTCAACAAAACCAGTAGCATCCACATGTATTAAATGCAGGAGGCAGCCATCACAAGCCCAGTTTATCGTCAGTGTAAGCAGCAATTACAAAAAAGCAGTAGTTGCACACAGTTCATAGTATAAGGTACCACCAGTTCTCTGGCAATGAATCAGAGACCATTTTCTGAATGTGCAGCTCACAACACAAACCATGCTGGGCACAGTTGAAAAGTATTCCAATTGAAATCTACAGCTCACAGTGTCATGCCATACACTCAGCTCAGTAGCTCATCATTAAGTGCTTTGCCAGCTGGCATAGGCGTTCTTTGGTGTTCTGGATCAATTCCACTGATGATATAAATCCTCCATGCCACTGTTCTAAGCCGTCCACCGTCATTTCTCTTGGTCGGCCTCTGCCTCTTCTACCAGTGATCTTTCCAGTCGTCACAATATTTTCAAGTCCTCCTTTTCTCATTACATGACCAAAGAACTTTGTCTCTTTTTCATTGTTGTATATAATGTTCTACTTTCAGTATCTAGGCAATGGAACTAGATCCTTTCAGTCCATATATGGAGGAAAATGCAACAGCTTACTATTGTTAGATGCAGAAACTTTCCCCGACTAACACAGTATGCCTGCCTATACAGCATATTGACTGGAAGTGGGATTCCAGAAAATAATTGGATGGCTTTGTCATATAGAAGAGACCAAATAATCACGGACCTGAATGTGATTTTTTTTTTGGGCATGTAGGACGCCAGAACATCACTGCCTTTGCATATTAGTTGAGTAAATGAAGATGAGACAAACAGGCACATAACAGAGATATAAATAAATCATTCCTGCTTCTGGTCATCAGACAAGACTTACTGGACCGATCAGTTTAGTGAGCTTTTTTAGGAGACTGTTTCATATGCTATAATATATATGCTCTCACCGTCTGTGGCTTAAAGGGTTGTAAAAAAATTCTCACAATCCTGACATACTGATGCTCAAAGTCAGCACCAGGGTATTGATATCAGACTGCTTTTGCATTAATTTTGGCATCGGCATGGTTTCGTTCAGTAAGCAATGGCAAACTACTAAACATAAAATTGTCTAGTAAAAGCACATGTTGTCGTCATCATGTGCCACACTGATATGATTAGTCTGTCATGTATCACCTTCCCACAGAATCACCAGAAATCATGGATCATGTCAGTGATCTCCCCCCCCCCCCCCCCCACCCCACCCCCATCTATGTGGCCTAGCCATCCAGGTATTGATCATTGTTGTCTTCAGAATGACACAACAGCCAGTAAATTCTGGGATTGGTTTGTCATGTCCTGAAAAGTATATGGCAGAGGCGAGGAGTGGCCGGTTTGTATGTGTAAGTGTTAGCATGGAACAATTACACTAGTGAGGGTATCATGTAACATTTCCTTTCTCATTACTTCATTGTTGCGCAGCTAGCATTGTGGTACTGTTAACTGGTAGCTTTCACACATTACAGTTATTTTATAAGTGGTGGAAGCATGCAGCGAACATTCTTTTCACTATGTTAATGCTCTTAACCAAATGTTACGCGCTCTTGAGCCGTGAACTGAGTGACGTATTAGTAAGAAATAGTAAACAGTAATAATAAACTCCAAAGTGATGCATTACTCTTTTGCGGTAATTAAAACTGTTCCATGCGTGTCTGGCCACTGGTACATGCAGTGACAATGTATGTGTCATATCGTCTCCAGTTCAACAGTCTGCAGAAGGAGATTGAAGAACTTAGAGATGAAATCAAAAAGCTGAAGTCAGAGGCCATGAAGATGAGCAATAACAATTCCTCATTAGAGAAGGATATCACAGCTTTGAAGAGCAACATACGGGACAGAGATGCCAACATTCAAGTGAAGGTACAGTTTGTTTGTCTTATCTTGTCTTCTTCAGAAAGGCAGCTGACAATATTACATTGGGTTGTAGTTTACAGCTTTTACGACCTGCTTTTTGTGGAGGTTGTTGGTCTATTCTTGTTTTTGTTTAGGTTTTTTGTGTTTTTTTTGTTAACACCATAATAGGGTGCCACTAATACGTCGTCCCCTTGTGGGATGCAACTGTTTGTTAATTTGAAGCCCCACTCTGGCTTTTGCCCCGGGGTCCTGAATATAGCCGGGCCATATTTATGGCCTATCAGTGGATATGGCGTTAACGGCTGAACGGGGTTTCTGTGACCTCTCCACGGGTGATCCTCATCCGCATGGTGGCACTTTGTGTCACCGGGTGTTTGTCGCTTGTGTGATGTCCTGGAGGGGTACAACTATCAACCTACCAAACATAATGGGGTGCCAGAACCCCACACCGAGGAAGCTTTTCTATCTCAACTCATTTACTGCATGTCAAATAATTAGGTTGGAGTCGTCGTGGCCTAGCGGCTAGACCCTTTTCGGGATCAGAAGGTCGTGGGTTCACTCCCTGGCAGTGCCAGGCTATTATTTTCAAAAATGACCTTGGCTCCCAGGTCGACCCAGCCTTGAGTCGTGATTGGTCTATAAAAATATAGGTCTAGCCCTATATGCCCTATACGCCTAAAGGCGTGGAAAACGGTCCTTCACTTCTTTGGTTTTTTTTTTACATCTAGTTAAGTTAGGTAAGGTGTGGCAAGATGCAACACAGAATACTTTTTTTTTTAAACAACTCACGACTAGGATATGATGTTGAGGCATTTCCAATGCAATTCTTGTGTAATATAATACAATTATGTATCAGTGGGTTGCTTGAAATCTACTCTGGGCTGTGTATACTCACAATTTCTGCTTCATATTTCTTGAAGATGAAAGTACTTCACTATGGGTGCATACACAACAGGAGCATACCGATCATCAACAGAGGTTTGCCCCATCAATAAATTTTTTTTTACCCCTTACCCCTAAACACTTACTGGAGGAGGACCAACCTTATTTTCGGGGTCTCGGCGCAGATTGGTTTTAAAAAAAACTTCAGTGAAAAACATTTTCCTTACTTTCTTAATATTGAGTTCTCAGTTTTGGATTGCTTCATTTGTGTCACAAGGGTAATTGCTTTGGCTTAGTGAGAGTTCATTGAAGGATTGTGCTGTGTTGAGGGGTAAAAGATATAAGAAAGTAAAAGAAATTAGCAACAGACAGGTGTCATAATTATACAGCACTCAAGCATTATCGACTGTACGGAGTCCTGGCAGCATTGCAAGGAATACTTTCTTCCCTTTGCTCAACATCTCACCATTGTTTCAGACTAGTTATTTACTGGTTATTTCTTAAGTAGCCCTGGAGTGAAGGCAGAAGCCATATGAGCCTCAGCGGGGTCCAAGTAACTAAAAGAGAGACACACAAAAGAAAGAGGGGAAAAACACCAGAATTTAAAAGACTTTTGAAGTTTTCTCCTTCAAAACAATAGCATCTCCTCCCCCTACCTTCTTAGTACCATCCAAGTAGGCACTCGACTCTTCTTAGTGAAGTAAAGTGATGTTAAGTTTTCATTTTTGCCCCCATCTAATTGCTTTCGAATTTATGCATTTTAGTATTAAGCAGTATATAAATTATTGTATGCAGCCCCATCAGTGTATAATAGACCAGTAACAATGGGATTGTTTTTTGGGAATTTATTAATCATTCTTCCTTTCTTTCTAATGAGAAAATGTATATGGTATGCATACTGTTAAGTATATGTTAAAAATCAGGAACAAATGAAATATATATATATATATATTAAAGTACTACTGTATCTTTCCCCTTCCCGCACTTAGGGATTTTTGTTTTTCATTTATTCTACAGGAGGCAGACATTTTCATCCTGAAGAGGAAGAACAATGAACTGGAGAAGTTCAGATTTGTGTTGACTTACAAAATTAAAGAGCTCCGGGAGCAGATTGAGCCCAGAGAACTAGACATTAAGAAAATGAAGGAGCAGATTATGGGGGTATTGTAGCTTGTTTTTTTTTTTAAACTTTTGCTGCTGCTGCTGCTGCTGCTGCTTTTTCTGCCTCTGCTGCTTCTGTTTATGCTTCTTCATCTTCTTGTTCTGCTTTTGCTTCTTCTTCTTCTTCTTCTTCTTCTTCTTCTTCTTCTTCTTCTTCTTCTTCTTCTTCTTTTTCTTCTTCTTCATTTTTATCTTCTTCTTTTTTCAGCTGTCTCTGATCATTTGCTTAATCCACTGTGGGCCATAAACTGGGATGTCAGCCTAATGTTTCTTCCAGAGCTTAGTTGCAAGGTGCAATGGGTGTGGCCACATGTTTTGTCTTTCAGAACAAATGAAATAGAACCACTGCCTCCCCAATAAGCATCTTGTAAGAGTCGACTAATTGGTGGCTTCCTACAAAGTCACAGTGCATCTGCATGAGAGGCAAGGAACCAACAGTTGGCATACACATAAGTCAGATCTGTGGAAGGGTATGCACATAACACTCTGGTTCTAGAACAAGAGCAAGGTGCAGAAGTGAATGAGCAAGCAGAACTTTCCACTAGAATTTACAGCCGGTGAATGTGAAGAAGAAGTAGAAGAAGAATGATTTATGAGTAGGGTTATCTTTACAGCACTCCGGATACGACCATAGTTGCTCAAATTCTCCCTTCAGCATATACATCAGCATCCTGCAGTTAATAGTACCAGTACTACACTAGTTAACAAGACTTCTTGTATGCCCAGTGCGCCTCTCATGCTTTGCTGTGCCGATCCTTACACCCAGTTCTCAAATTCTTGGCAGTGATGTGGACAAACTGCTCCCCAAATCCTTGGATCGTCCTATCTTTTTAAGGGCTTTAACACTGTCAGCACGATCTATAGGCTGGCCAACTGCAACTTAAGCAGAACAGACCAGTCTATCAGCTCTTTTATTTCCAAGAACACCTGCATACCCTGGGACAAAAATTTCAGTCCACTGTCTGCATACGGAGACTGCCTCGACCCGCTGGATCATGCTCATAGAATTACTGAGCACACACATGTGGGAATAGTCCTGTGGTTCCAGCCACATGAAAGCTTGTGTTACCGCTATAACCTCTATAGAAGAATGTTACAGCCGGCTTGGTCACAGTTGTTTTTCTTAATTTTTAAACAATTTGGATGATAATGTTTTTATTGAAGCTGAGAAAGGAAATTCTGTCATTTTTGCTATAAAGTTCCTGATCTTGTTATCTATGCCTTGCAGATGGAGCATGAGCTGGGCAGGTTCCATAAGTATAATGGTCAACTAGAGTTCACAATTGCTGAACTAAAGGAAAAACTCAGAGCAGCTTCTGGAGAAACCAATCGGGAGAAACAAAAGGTGATATATTCTTTAGATAGGACATCATCATTAGATGGATCTGAGGGTTGCTGTTGTTGGCACCTCTCCATCTTTCCAGATAACAATGTTATACTGTGCTGTGAGGAGGCATGGGACTCACAACCCATGGTGAAGGCAAGTGTGACCAGCAAGACCCACCTGCATCAAGAAAAGTCTTCCACAATTATAGCATGGGATTTTAGGACTATTGTTGCCATAATTACTATTTAGTTTCTTTTTTCTCAGACACTGAGCTATATTTATTTCTGCGATTATTTCTTCCTTCATTCTCATACCCTTCATGAATGCCCCCTTAACACAATATGGTTGTGGCATTTTCTTCCCACACATCCACCTCAATGCCTGTACCATTCATGTCTCACTTGCATATGTTTATATTGTAATAGAGGCTGGCCTGGACATCTTCTGCCCATCTGTAATTCACCATAGAGAATGTCCTTAAGGACTCTGCCATCTTCTATTCTCCAGGTTCAACCCAGCCACCTGAGCCTTGTGAAGTGATCATCGAGAAAACTTATAATACCTGCACTTTCCAATACCTCAGCCTGATATGTGGAAGTGAATCGTGGACATTCAGCCGATAAGAGGGGAAAATAAAGGGGGGAGTTTATTATGTGATGTGAGTTTACAGACAAATGATGAGACCACTGTGGACAGGTAACAAGAATAATGAAGATGTCATCAAAGAAATTATCTTGCAATGAACTGATTATCAATAACAGAAGGAGACATCTGAATTCTCTAATCACAGTGAGAGAAGGTGAAAACTGGAGTAAATCGTGACAGCAGGGAAGTTGGAGGGGAAGAAAAACACAGGAAGACCAGGTGAGAAGATGCTGAACAGTTTGACATCATAGCAGGGAAGATCATCTGTGTCAGACATACCTGATAGTACAAAAGACTGTAGGCTGGCAATGGTCATGTCTACCAGTGCTATACTGCATGGACTATAAGAAGATGTTTACTCACACAAGAAGCTTCTTTAACATAATAGCTAATACCAAGTCTGTTGTTCTATAAAAAATGGTGCCTATACTCACCACAAAATGTCTTTGAAAAAACAAAAAGTGGCCAGTTCTTACCTCAAAGTGTCTATTACAGTAAGTAAAAAAAAAAAAAAAAAGTAAAGGACCCTTTTCCATGCCTTTATGCGTATACGGCATATAGGGCTAGACCTATATTTTATAGACCAACGGCACAAGATGGGTGATGTGGTCAGCATCACGCCAGCGGCCTCAACTTCCCGGGACTGCACACGGTACCCACTCAAGGCTGGGTCGACCTGGGAGGTCTATTACAGTAACATTGATAAATTGATGCCTTATAAAGGTGCCAGTACCGCGTACCATTGCACAACGCCAAAAGAAATAAAAGGCCAATCTAATACACTTATCTGTCAGCATGGTGTCCTGCATTCAGATCCCTCTTAAGATAAACATGTTTCTATGACAATACCAGGTAGAAGCTGAAATGTTAACACTGATTTGATCGAAATACTCTAATTAGGTGCATGATGTAGAGGCCATTGTGCGTAAATTCAAGACTGAGCTCCATAACTGTATAGCCACCATTCAAGATACAAAGTCGTTCAAAGAAGGCATCAGAACTTTGTATCGCAAACATGTTTTGGAGGATAATGTGAGTTTCGTTGTTGATTCTCTTTATTTTTTAAAGTATAGTAAATAAGGTAAAAGACTCTTTTGTGTGCCTTCAGGTGTATTGGGCGCATAGGGCTAGATGTGTATTTTATACATCGGTTGGAACTTAGTAGAAAATGGGGTCAACCTTATGCCGGCCGCCTCTACTTCTCAGGACTGATACCCACTCAAAGCTGGGCTGACCTGGGAGCCAAGGATATTTTTGAAGAAAGCCTGGTTGTGTCAGGACCCAAATTCATGACCCTCCGATCCACAGGCGAGAGTCTACCCGCAACACCATGGTGACTTCTTTTTTAAATTATAGTTAATAATAATAAGTCAGTTGCGTAACTATCACATGATGTTGCAGAACCAACTCCCCAGAATATGTTACAGAACCAACCCCCCAGAATATGTTACAGAACCAACCTCCCAGAATATGTTACAGAACCAACCCCCCAGAATATGTTACAGAACCAACCCCCCAGAATATGTTACAGAACCAACCTCCCAGAATATGTTACAGAACCAACCCCCCAGAATATGTTACAGAACCAACCCCCCAGAATATGTTGCAGAACCAACCCCCCAGAATATGTTGCAGAACCAACTTCCCAGAATATGTTGCAGAACCAACTCCCCAGAATATGTTGAAGAACTAACTCCCCAGAATATGTTGAAGAACTAACTCCCCAGAATATGTTGAAGAACCAACTCCCCGGGATATGTTGAAGAACCAACTTCCCAGAATATGTTGAAGAACCAACTTCCCGAATATGTTGCAGAAGCAACTTCCCAGATTATGTTACAGAACCAACCCCCCAGAATATGTTGAAGAACTAACTCCCCAGAATATGTTGAAGAACTAACTCCCCAGAATATGTTGAAGAACTAACTCCCCAGAATATGTTGAAGAACTAACTCCCCAGAATATGTTGAAGAACCAACCCCCAGATATTTGCATGTGTGGCTGTTATGTGATTTTACTAGGCAATCTTTATATTCAGTTGGCACTGCAGAGGGTTAGCTTGAGGCTGGCTGCTTCTGCTTTTTGTTCTTACATTCCATGCTGTGTGATGTTGGTAATCATGTGTTTCCACATCCTTCTGTCTCATTAACTGTCATTTCTGATACACATACTCTCCCATGCCATGGGGCCTGACTAACATCTGTCTTAGCCTCCCACTTCACTGTGTGGGTCTGGAAGACCCCTTTTAGTTGGGGGAGGCGGGGTGGTTAAAAAAAACCTACTGCCCCACCGCCCCAACAAGTGTGTCATAAAATTTGACTAATTACGTGTTTCCCATCAAATTAGATGTGTTGGGTCGAATGGTTTCTATATATCAGCCTAGCTGTAAACTACAGCACACTATGCCAACTGCCTTTTTTAAGGGTGAGCTCAGAAAAAGTCTGCCACCGGGATGCCATCGTGGTCACCATTCAATGAAAAGAAAAATCTTAAATAGTTTCTATTTTGTTCATTCTTCACCACTTCCATCTTTACTTGATCACCACTAAAAGATTTTCTGTTCAAATCTGTCTTTCAGAAAGTAAGCAACATCAACATAGGAAAAATGTAACAGTTACTGTTCTTTTTTGTCACTTTAATTTTGAAACTGTGCCCAAAAAAAGTTGAGTTTCTGTTTACATAAAATTTGCTTGTAATTGTTGTTTTGAATGCCTTATATATATTTTTTTTTTTTTTCAAAGGTTGCATTTTCATGAATATTGTTTTATATGTGTATGTTCTTAAACATCTGTGGATGTTCATGTTTACCTGTGGGTATTCCTATTCATCTGTGGGTCTTCTTATACATCTGTGGGTGTTCCTATATATCTGTGAGCCTATACATCTGTGGGTCTTCTTATACATCTGTGGGTGCTCTTATACATATGTGGGTGTTCTTATACATCTGTGGGTGTTCATGTTTATCTGTGGGTGCTCTTATACATCTGTGGGTATTCTTATACATCTGTGGGTATTCCTATACATCTGTAGGTCTTCTTATACATCTGTGGGTGTTCCTATACATCTGTGGGTCTATACATCCGTGGGTCTTCTTATACATCTGTAGGTGTTCCTATACATCTGTGAGTCTTCTTATACATCTGTGGGTGTTCCTATACATCTGTTGGTGCTCTCACATTCGTAAGTGTTCTTATACATTCGTGGATGTTCTTACACATCTGTGGGTGTTCTTATACATGGGATGTATGGGGATCCTTATTCACTTTGCAGTTAGTTAAGTTAGACACTGCATTTTGCCACACAAAAAAACACTGACTTATAAATAAGTTAATTTGTTACTGCATATAGTTTAACTCATTCATATTCAGATATATATAAATTTATGGAACAGTTGCGACCAAAAAAAAATTAACTTTAGGTTGAATTTAGACCTCGCATTAAAAAAATCACTTTATATGGTAGTTTTATTACCTCTTGTTTTAATTTTTTATTTTTTAATTTTGTCCATCCTAAGAGATTAAGACTACTCATGATGCATTGAGTGAGATTCAGTGATTATGAGTAAATAAACGACCAGTAAGGACTATGTGAGCCTGGAAAGTTCTTTAGCAGTGTGGACAGCACAACAGATACCCTGTAGCAAGGAAAGAAGCTGCTGCACTCAGTTGTCTACCTGTCAATGTTGCTGGGCCAGTATAATCTCTGCTGCTTTGCTGGTTACTGCAGCAAGATAACAAATGTACATGCTCTCTGGGTGGATCCAGGGCACCTGTTTTCCATGTGTCTGTATTGATCCTGAGGATTTGAAAGTCATATTAAGGGTGTTTGTTTTTGCAGGATTTGTATCCCTTACCAGCACACAAAAACATAAAGATTATATGTTGGAGGGGTTGATGCAGTTATATCATTGCCCTTTTTCTCTTCTGGTTTGCCCTTAAAAAGGTGGCTGGCACATTGTGTTGTGGTTTACAGCTTGACTGTGGTGATATCTAAGCCCTTCAGCCCAACATGTGACAGATTTCAGCAAATCGCTAATCAGTCACCTTTCCTGACAGGCTTGTAAAGAAGCAATTGGTTTACATATCCCCCCCCCCCCTCTCCCTCTCCCCAGGATGCCCCTACCCTACAAAATAGGGTCCTGGAACCCACATTAGTTGAACCCTTTTTCACGCTTTCAGGCATATTGGGCATATTGGGGGGCTAGACCTATATTTTATAGCCTAGTCGGCACTAGGTGGGTGATGTAGTCAGCATAACACCAGCCACCTTTATTTCCCAGGACTGTATCTGGTACCAACTCAAGGCTGGGTCGACCTGGGAGCCAAGGTCTTTTTTTTTTTTAAAGTCCGGCTTCATCAGGACCCAAACTCACGACATCCGATCCGCAGGCAAGCGTCTAGCTGCTACGCCATGGTGAATCCCCTGGAACTCACATAGCTATCTGTGATTGAAGGTTTGTTACAGATTGCCTTAATCTTTGTCTTCACTGATCGCAGTCGGAGATCTCAAGCGTGGATGCAGATATCCAGAAAGAATTCACTCGACAGAAGGAGCACCTGGAGAGATCATTGTCTATTCTGCGGAAGAAGCTGGAAAAGGATTCAGAGATTCACAAGGCAGACACTGTCAAGATCATGCAGGTTGGTTTTCATGGAAAGAGAAATTGAGAAACTTCAAATGGGCTTCTTCTTGTCATCGAAGCTGTGTGGTGTGGTGTTATCATGTCCCTCCACAGCCCTGCTCTCATGTGCTGTCAGACACTTTGGATGCAATTCTTCTTTCTCAACCTCTCTTACCCTCAAATTTTCCTGTTGTCATGAAGTACTCAAGTTTTCTCTTTCTCACTGCCTGTATAAAGAATGTAGGTTGGCTTCTTGTGATGAAAGTAGAAGTTGTTAGATATGCAGTGAAATAACATTAAGTTAAAAAGAAGAAATGTCTTGCAATATGATTATCTGATAACACTGGAGGGTTTGACTAATTCTTACTATTAAGCCTCTCATCCTGTAAAAATTCACATTTTCTTTCAAATTTTGTTTAAAAGAACATATAATTCTCTGGTGTCTTGGTCAGTTTTTATAAATATCCAGGGCGTTCGAACCCCTTAAATCTTTGAGTCCCAAGGAATGCATCATACATTCATAGGTTCCTACCTAGAAGCCCAATGAACACATGATGCGCCAAATTTATTACTTTCTTTACTACCCCCTGGGCCTGGGATGCTAAACCCCCTGGGACTGAAAGAGTTAACCAACGAGAAGACGAGTCTGAGGGTAAGAGAGACTGAGGAAGATCAAGAGAGAAGATACTGGACAATCTACATTCTGAAGAGCATGAAGTCCTCTACTTATTTAATGATGTCACATCCCTAAGAGAAAAAACAATTTTAAGTTCCCAGTCACTAAATGTCTGAAGTGGAATAAGGTTTATTCCTGTGGGAAGGGAAGTTATCACTAAATACAAATGGAGCAGATAATTATCTAAATTCTTTCCCTTTGACTGTTTTAAACTGGTTTTGGGTTACTTTGCCAATGCAATGTGACATAAATATGAAATGTGGATACCTGGTTGTGCAGACATTTCTCTTATTTTGTTCACCTTTCTTGAATTCATCCCATTTAGTGTTCTTCAGTTTCCTTACATATTATAGGTCATACAAAACTAGATGGGGTGACTAGTTCTCTATCACACTGATTTCCTGTCCCAGACTGTTAAGAACTAAATATCTTCTTCTTCTTTTTCATGTTCACCGTCTGTAAACTCTGGCTGAAAGTTCATGTGGTTTATCCATTTCTGATCTTGAGTCTTGTTCCAGAACTGGAGTCTTGCGTGCACATCCATTGTTCAGATCTAGCTTTTTTGTAAACAGACTTGGTTCCTAATTCTTCTTTTTCTTTCGTTCGCTTAGGTTCCCCAATCTGAATATCTTCTTCTTCTCCTTCACGTTCATCGTCTGTAAACTCTAGCGGAAAGTTCTGGTTGTTCATCCGCTCCAGCAAATGCACTCTGACTTCCTAGGAAACATCCCTAGTCACTCGCCTCATGTGACATGCTTGTTGGGGGCAGTGTGTCTGTTCTTTGTCTCTCCCCCCCCCCCCCCCCAAACAGAGCCCCAGAACCTGCACGGAGACATCTGAAAATTATCCATGTTCTGTTTTAATGAGACTATGTTAAGCCCATAATAGCCCTGCTACACTTTGATGCCGCTTGCATCTAACCCCCCCCCCCCCCCCCCCCCCCCCCCATGTCATCTGCATTCTAATAGTGGAAAATTACTAGTATGTTATGGTACGTATTTTCCGAAGCAGTGATCATTTAATTATCTTGATGTATGTCCTTTTGAAGGAAAATGTCTCCTTGATCAAGGAGATTTGTGATCTGCGGAAGGAGCTGAAGCTGTGCCGTGAGCTCATCCATGACATGTCTGCAGCCATCACACTAGAGAGCCACCAGAAGAAAACTAAAGTGCCAGACTTTAATCGCAGACTCACAGAACCACTTCTGGAAAAAGAAATGGAGGAACAGAAGAAGATTATTGAAATGCAGCAGGTACGTTATGTTCTTCTTCTTCTTTCGTTCACATGAAAAAAATTATCTAAATCTGCAATGCTGTCTCTAGTATGAATTTCACTGTTGTTGTTAATTCACTAAGCGGCCCGTATAGTATGACTTCCACAAGTGTCTCTTTTGGCCAAAGGTGTTGCCTGGAAGCGTTGAATCTGGGACAGTCTTGGATGATGTGATCTGTTATCTCAGGTGCCAGTCCACAGGCACACATGGCTGATTGGCCAATCTTAAATTTGTTGTACATGTGGCAGCGAAGTTGATTGTGCCCTGTTCTAAGGCGAAGGATAATGACTTTCTCTGGTCTATCCATAATATGGTAATCGTCTTGTGTCAGTTTCGATGGCATTCTGATTGATTTGATCATTCTCTTCTTCTGTTGATAAGAGACTGGTATGTCGGGTTGTTCTTCAGTTGCACCTTCCTTAGCTAGTTTATTGGCTCTTTCATTTCTGGGAACTCCACAGTGGGAAGGTATCCACTGCATTACTAAATTACAACGGTTGCCTAGTTTGGATAATAGTGTCCGTATGCTTGGTAATTTTCCAGACTGGAGTGACTGAAGTACCGCTTTTGCATCTGTCAGGAATACCACTGGTTGTGAAAAATACCATAGGGTATTTAGTAGTTTCTCTACCGCTATCTTGATGGCTTGAACTTCTGCATCATCGTTGTGACAGTGCTTTCCTGTTGGTATTTTGGCTGTATCCCTGGTACTATTAGGATACTCAATGTACACTCCTGCACCTCTGTTTCTGACTGCACTTTCTGCTGACCCATCTGTGTAAACACGGGTATTCATCATCAAGTAGACTGAGGGTGGCTGTTTTGCACTGCACACTGTTTTGTTCTTCCTTGTCAAATACTCCTTTCACTTCTGTCTTAATGTGTATTGGAAACTTATACTCCTCTCTCCAGGGGGTCTGTTCTGGGACAGCATTTGAGGATCTATCAGTTGCAGGGAAATCAGTGATTTGTCTGCCGAGCCGTTTGGCCTGGTGGATGAAACTACTTCTCCTGAGTCGTCCCAAAGCTAGATTTTGGAATCTTTCATTCATGGGGTGACTGCATACTAAGAAACTTTTCTGCTTGTAAAAGCATCTTGGTGTCTCTGCGTTCACTCAGTGCTTGGGTCATCCCCATTTTCTCCATCACAGCTATAGGTGTTGATTTTATACTGCCTGTGGTAACTCGGAGTGGTTGATTTTGCACTTTGTCTAATTCTTGCAATGTGGTTTTTGATGCCGAACTCCATGCTGTTGATCAGTATTCAAGATGTGGTCGAACACTTTGTTGGTAAACTTTCCTAAGTATTTTCCCGCTAGCACCCCATGTGGTTCCACTTAGTTTTCTCAGAATTGCTACCCTCCTTCTGGCTTTGGTTGCTGCCTTGTTGATGTGTTTTCTCCATGTTAACCTATCATCAAACGTTACTCTGAGGTATGTGGGCTCCTTATCCTCTCTCAGGGATACTCCATTTATGTGCATGATGCCTGATTTTTGTTTTGGAGAGAGGGTAAAGAGGGTGGTGCTGCATTTGCCTATGTTAATGCTGACACACCATTTGTCAGCTCATTCAGTCATTGCATCTATGGCTCTTTGTAGCAGTCTGGTGGGCACTGTTGCATGTTTATTTGTACACCAGAGTACCAAGTCATCAGCATACATTGCAGCTATAAATTCCATGGGGTAGTACAGAAACCAGGTCATTGACATAGACTAGAAAGAGTGTGGGGGACAGGACACCTCCTTGTGGGACGCCATGGCACAGCAAAACTTCTTTACTCTTAAGTCCATCTATCTGTACTTGGGATCTTCTGTTATACAAGTATGCTTTCACCCATTTGTACATACTCCCATTCACCCTGCAGTCTCTCAGTTTCTTCAGTAGACCTTCTTTCCAGACCTTGTCAAAGGCTTTCTTCAGATCTATCCATGCCGTTAGCACTAGCTTCTTTTCCTGGAAGGCATCCTCAATTTCTTGTGAAAGGTAAGTTGTCTGGTCTTCTGTGGAGTAGCACTGTCTAAATCCTGCCTGCTGCGGCATGAAAATGTTTTCATTTTCCAAGTACCATTGGAGTCTAAGGTTGACAATATGTTCCATTGTTTTACAGAGGCAATTGGTAAGACTGATCGGTCTATAGCTGGAGGCATCGGAACTGTCCTTTCCTGGTTTAAGCAGAGGTATTGTAATTGCTTCTCTCCATATCTGAGGAACTTTGCCACTGGTCCAACAATGATTAAAGATCTGTAGCAGCTTTATTTTGGCAGTTGTTCCAAGGTTCTTGATCATTTCGTTGGTGATACCATCAATTCCAGGTGATTTTCCCATTCTCAGCTTTGATATTGCTAACTCTAACTCGCTGGATGTAAGTGCTGCCACCAGTGCCTCAGGAATTATATCATTTTGTCTTGTATGCTGTTTATTCTCTCGAACCTCTCGCTGTTTCTTTGGGCTGACATTTATGTTGCTGTCTTCGGCAAAAGAATCTGCAAAGTGGTCAGCTGCCTGTTTTCTTGTTAGGATGGCTCCTTTTTTGCATAGTGCCATATTACCATTTCTTCCTGTACTCTAATCATTAATTTGTTTAATTAACCTCCACAATTTCCTTGTGTCTCTTTCAAAGTTTAGAGACTTTGTCTTTTCCTGCCAGCTTGTCCATCTAGCCTGCAGTTTGGCTCTTTAAAATTTGGGCTTTGAATGTTGGTAGTTGTTGAACTGCTCTTGACAAGGTCTGGTCTCAGTTTGTTTTCTTTCTGTTTCTATATTGTTATGCAGTTGCTCCAGATCGCAATTCCAGTACGGTTTATATTGTTTACGCGCACCTCTTGGAACTGCTTCTAGGGCTGCCTGCAGCATGCGTTTGCTCAATTCTTGGACTACTTTTTCTACGTCGCTATCTGTGTTCAGATTTTCCAGCAGAACATTTGTGCGAAGCTGATATAACTTCCAGTCTGCCTTCTTAAAATTCCACCTTTGCAGTGTGCTGTTCTCTCTTACAGACTGGCTTTCTACAGTTAGAAAGACTGGCCGGTGGTCACTGCCTCCTAGTTGCTTTCCAACAGTTCTGGTAACGTTAAGTTCCATGTCTGGTGCGTGAAAGGCGAGGTCTGGTGTCGAGGTGGTATGCCATGCTCTTGAGTAGAAGGTTGGTGGGTCGGTTGGCTTATTAATGAGGATGAATCTATTCTCATCCTGCCAGTCCTCCAGTTTCTCTCCTCTCTGATCCATGTGATCGTAGCCCCAACTTTGGGAGTGGCTATTAAAATCCCCACAAATGATCATTCTTTCATTTACTAGTACTGTATCCAGTGTCTGAGGGCGGTCGCTCGGACAATATTAGTTGGTCAGATGTAAATCTGTATTTTCTGATTTGAGCTGAAGAGTTTGATACTCAGCACCTTCCGTGTATGTTTCAATCTGTCTTGCAAGGATGTTATTTTTGGCCAGGGTAAGAATTCCACCTTTTCTCCTGTCTTTGCAGTCAGATCGGAAACACTGGTAGTCTCTGATCTTGAAGGCCATGTCTTGTTTGAGATACGTCTCTTGTAGGCAGCATACATGTATATTCTCTTCGTTTAAGACGTTTTCTAATTCTAATTTCTTAGTATTTACTCCCTCCGTGTTCCAGTGCATTATTTTAAGACAAGCGGTACGTTAGGTGACTTGGGGTTGCTGTTGCTGTTCCTTTGATTTCCCATTGGTGTGTAAAATGATCTGCCTGTGCATATTCATCACTTAAGGCTGAGTCTATTCAGTGAATTCTAATCTAATAACATTGTTAGTCTCTGGGGCTCACCTGTTCACGTTTGAACTTGTTTTCCCCATGGTTGGGGTTGTGAGGGGAGATAGACCCACTGTCCCCTCACAAATATGTTGTGAAGGCAACTATTTAAGAGTTTGCTGAAATGTGATGTTTTGGGGCGAAAGGGAAATAAATATATTGCAGCCTATCTATAAACCACCAAGCAGTGTGTCTACAACCTTTGTAAGGGCAAACACAGAGAAATAGTGAGGAAAAGAACCATTATTTGTTGGTCTGAAGCTCTGAACATTTTTGTGTGACTTAAAACAAACACCACAAGAGTGCAGTGGCATTGCAGTGAACAGCTCTGTGGTGATCGGCTTAAATCCACATTAAGGCTGATTATATTTTTACATTGGTTTGAGCTCATAGGTCAGCACAGCTAAGAATGGGTCCCAGTATAGTCCCCTGGGAGTTCAAGACAGTCAGGATGACCACATACATCACTGATGAGGGCTGTTTGGTCTATAACATTATGAGTCTAGAATCATTTACTTGTTGTGGCAGCGGTTTAAAAAAGGTCTTTTACTTAACTGATTTCTTTAAACTTAAAATTGTTATCATCATGTAGCAGGTCCTTTGTAGAATTTTGCTTTCATGACTGTCTGCCTAAAGAAACACAACTTTTTGCAGCTCTCCCGCCTCGTGCACTATCCTACCCAAGTTGTCACTTAACAACCTGTACCAATCATCATCCTGCTAGTCAGCCCCTGCACCTCTTTCCTGCTTATATTTTTCCCAGTCCACCATGGCACTTGAAGTGGTCAAAATATTTCATTTTTCAAGACAAGATGTTGTTTACTAGCTAGTCTTCTTTGATGTTCTGATCTTATAGGATATCAGTATTTACTTAAAATCAGTGGTTCTACAAATATAATTGTTGTTGTTTTTTTTTTTTTTCTTTTTTTTTTTTTTTAAATAGAAAGCTGTCTGTCCTTACTCACTTTTGCGCAACATGCATGGTATGCAACAATATTCCTATTTTTGGTTTCCTTGTGGGTCTCGCACAAGACACAGGCAGTATGACAGTTACTAACAAATTTTAAGACAACAAGAGAAAATTCCAAGGAGCTGTGTTAGTGTTGTTTTTAGAAGCTTTCCTCCCAGGCCAGTGATCTTGAGTACGATTTGTATAATTGACTTAAGGCTCTAAGGTGGGTACAGTCTAAAATTTGTACCAGGTAGTGTCATGAGATCTAAATGATGTTGACTGCAGCGTCTGTTGAGTACCAGTTGGTCTATAAAATATGGGAGTAGCACCATAGGCACCAATGATGTGAAAAGCTTCCTTTAGGTTTCACTTGCCTGAATGAAGGGTGGGTCATTAACTGTGCGGCTTAGTAAAGGACTCTTTTCCAGGCGTATTGGGCATGTAGGGTCAGACCTATATTTTATAGACCTATTAGCACTCTGTGGATGATGTGGTCACCATCATGCCAGCCGTTACTTCCCAGGACCTTACCTGGTATCCATTTTAGGCTGAGTCAGCTTAGGAACAGGATCATTTTTGAAGAAGACAGAAAATTGGCTTATTGGGTGAGACATAGATGTAGGAGACAGATGTGTTGCCCTGACTAAACCTGATGCAGAAACATAGATAAGGTATTTTCTGGGTGACTGTAATATGCATTTCATGTGTGGTGCCTGACTGTAATATGCAGCTCATGTGTGGTGCCTGACTGTAATATGCAGTTCATGTGTGATGCCTGACTGTAATATGCAGTTCATGTGTGGCACCTGACTGCAATATGCAGTTCATGTAAGGTGCCTGACTGTAAAATGCAGTTCATGTGTGGTGCCTGACTGTAATATGCAGTTCATGCATGGCGCCTGACTGTAAAATGCTGTTCATGCGTGGCGCCTGACTGTAATATGCAGTTCATTCATGGCGCCTGACTGTAATATGCAGTTCATGCGTGGCGCCTGACTGTAATATGCAGTTCATGCGTGGCCCCTGACTGTAATATGCAGTTCATGCGTGGCGCCTGACTGTAATATGCAGTTCATGCGTGGCGCCTGACTGTAATATGCAGTTCATGCGTGGCACCTGACTGTAATATGCAGTTTATGCGTGGCGCCTGACTGTAATATGCAGTTCATGCGTGGCGCCTGCAGTTAACCGCCGTTTACCTTGACACCTGTTCTATCATTTTCAGCTGGAGCTGAAGAGACTGAGAGATGAAATATATGATCTGGAATTTTCACACAGCTCAAGACGCACGGGACAACTGACACCACTCGTTTCGTAATCTCATGGGTTTTGCTTAGCAATAATGGTTACTAGAAACTCTATTTTGACAATGTAATTTACGACAGTTTGTTATATGACTATTATTTTCAATTTTGGCAAATTCATTTACTTTCAACCATTCATTGCTCATCTTGTTATTAGACCATGACATGGACAGAAACTGATTTCATTTTTAGAATAAACTCTATTACATTTTAACATATCCTGGGTGATATTGTGACATTTAGATATATTGCAAGTGATAGTGATATTTGGACAGTCTGGGTGATACTGTGATATTTAGCCACATTGTTGTGAAATTGCGATATTTAGACAGCATATCCTTTGTGATATTTAGACATATTCTGGGTGATACTGTGATATTTAGCCACATTGTTGTGAAATTGCGATATTCAGACAGCATATCCTTTGTGATATTTAGACATATTCTGGGTGATACTGTGATATTTAGCCACAATATTGTGAAATTGCGATATTTAGACAACGTATCCTTTGTGATATTTAGACATATTCTGGGTGGTACTGTGACATTTGAGATATTGTGAATGATACTGTAACATGTAGACATTATGGGTGCTACCCATGACATTTAGACATATTCTGGGTGACACTGTGACATTAAGATATTTCCTGAGTGATACTTTAACATTTAGATAGATTCTAGGTGATATTGTGACACTTAGACATATTGCAGATGATACTGTCACATTTAGAAATATTCTGTTTGACATTTAGACATATACTGTTTTTGAGTGTGTGTGACAAATAGACATATTTCAGGTGATACTGTGACATTTAGACATATTGCATGTCATACTATGAAATTTAAAATATCCTGTGTTATAATGTGACATTTAGACATATTCTGCGTGATACTGTGACATTCATACATATTGCAGGTGATACTGTAACATTTAGAATATCCTGGGTTATACTGTGACATTGTAAGACATGCCCTGGGTAATACTGTGACATTTAGACGTAACCTGACTGTTAATGTGACATTTAGACAGATTGCAAGTGATATTGTGACATTTAGACATGTTGCAGGTGATGATGTGACATTTAGACATAGTGCAGGTGATATTGTGACATTTAGACATGTTGCAGGTGATATTGTGACATTTAGACATAGTGCAGGTGATATTGTGACATTTAGACATAGTGCAGGTGATATTGTGACATTTAGACATTGTGCAGGTGATATTGTGACATTTAGACATAGTGCAGGTGATATTGTGACATTTAGACATGTTGCAGGTGATATGACACTCAGACATGTTGCAGATGATATTATGACATTAAGACATATTGAAGGTGATATTCTGACATTTAGAATAGTCTGGGTTATATTTATAAGAACACAAAACCTGGGACAAAGAAAAATTGGTTTTTATAAGAACACAATCACCAGGACACAGGAAAGAGTCAAATGCAAATACCACAACATGTTGATTTTCTCTAAACATTGCAGAGAATCAGCAAAGTCGTTCACAAACAAACATGTGCATTTATGTGTATACACTTTCAAGAAAATGACTGTACTGTCTTTGCCTTGGAATCCACAGGGGCATATCAATAAAGACAGACAATAAAGAACACATGGAGTTAAAAAGTCCCAGGGGGTTTAGCATCACAGGCCCAAGGGGTAGTGAAGGGAGACATAAAATCAGCGTTCATTGGGCTTCTAGGTAGGAACCTATGAACGTATGATGCGTTCCTTGGGACCCAAAGCGTTAAAAATATGGGGAGAAGATGTGGTGAGCTGAGGAAAATAGTGAAGGATAGAACGACAGCATGAGTTGGTTGAGGGCCTATGATCCCCTGGGAGAAGGATGGCAGCAGAAGAAAGGGGTGCATCTTATATAATCTACATTTACAATATTTTTATGTGGATCTATACAACTGTTTTTATATGTTATGTAACATTTGATATAGTAACTCATACACAGCTTATGGTCAGTTCTTCCAGAAGCAGAACCTTATATATATATATATATATATATATATCCCTCTACACCAGGAGCAGTAAAAGAGGAAATGAAGAAATCGTACATATTTTCAGGTTGTAGTGACCTGTGGAATTTATGGTCCCACAACAACCTAATCATTACTATCATCATCATCATGCTGTGCTATTATATATTTATATATGTGGGTGTATGTATATGTATATGTGTAAATATATACATATATATGTGTGTGTGTGTGTGTGTGTGTGTGTGTGTGTGTGTGTGTGTGTGTGTGTGTGTGTGTGTGTGTGTGTGTGTGTGTGTGTGTGTGTGTGTGTGTGTGTGTGTGTGTGTGTGTGTGTGTGTGTGTGTGTGTGTGTGTGTGTGTGTGTGTGTGTGTGTGTGTGTGTCGCGCGCGCGCAGCGCGCGCGCGCGCGCGCGCGCGCGCGCGCACACACACACACACATATATATCATAGTAGGCTCATTCCACATATTTGACTTTTGACTTGACAATGACCAGGAAATTCATGTTGTGAATAAAATTATGAGCTGATTCTGACTTTGGGAAACTATGTGTAAAGTATTTTGTCAATTTTTATTTCATTTAACATTTCTGACTTTGTGGTGACCAGAAAACTCATGCTTCGACATAAATTATGAAGTAGTTTTGACTTCCTGAACATGTCTATCAAGTCATTTTCTAAAACGTCATTCAGTGTATATGACTTTTGACGACCGTGAAAATTCATGCCGAGAAAGTATTATTAAATGAAATGAATCTGCCTTTCTGAACATATGTCTGTGTTGTCATGTCATCTTTTTTACTGACAGTGAATGTATAGTAAACATTTATACAGGTTTCTGCCCTCATAAACTATTTTATTTTAAATGCAAAAGTCAGGACACAGTTCAAAGATTTCAAACTTTTATTTCATCAACACAATAGCTCTGCCTCTGCGTAATAGTAAAACTGATAAACGTAACAACTGCTTCAATAATCTTTTACTTAAAACATTCGTACAAGGCTTTTACTAAAAAAAAAAGAAATTATCTAGAGCAGGAGGTAGACCGGGAAACATATTGAAAGATAACATCAGATAAACTCTGCAACTGGATGATGTGTCTGTAATCAAGGCGACCAGAAGAACAAGAAGCAAGAACCTTATATCTCCCTTGACGCCCGAAGCGGTAAAGAAGTGAAGAAGACTAAAAAAAAAATTAAATGTTTGTACTGCAATTTTTTTTTTTTAAATCCTGCACTCCGTGTGTTATGCAAAGGTAACTGCGGATATGTACAGAAATGGCCCAAAACCTACAGAAGGGGGCAGTAATGAAGCAAATGCATTCAGAAGCATCATAAGTCAAGTGCTCTTCATGGTTAGCACTTCCAGTTTATTATTTATGCAGTCTTTTAATTTATGTGTGTTTGTGACCAATAAATTTGTGAATTCTTTCAAAAAAATGTGTTTTATTTTGCACTCCATATCAATTTCAACGAATTCAGAAATTTAAATAGCATGTCTCTAATTTGCTGTGATACACGTATGTGTCTCTAATTTGCTGGGATACACATACGTCTCTAATTTGCTGTAATACGTATACATATCTCTAATTGTGACACATAACATATACATGTCTCTAATTGTCTGTGACACATAACATATACATATCTCTAATTGTCTGTGACACATAACATATTCATATCCCTAATTGTCTGTGACACATAACATATACATATCTCTAATTGTCTGTGACACATAACATTTACATATCTCTAATTGTCTGTGACACGTAACATATACATGTCTCTAATTGTCTGTGACATGTAACATATACATGTCTCTAATTGTCTGTGACACATAACATATACATATCTCTAATTGTCTGTGACACATAACATATACATGTCTCTAATTGTCTGTGACACATAACATATACATGTCTCTAATTGTCTGTGACACATAACATATACATGTCTCTAATTGTCTGTGACACATAACATATACATGTCTCTAATTGTCTGTGACACATAACATATACATGTCTCTAATTGTCTGTGTCACATAACATATACATGTCTCTAATTGTCTGTGACACATAACATATACATGTCTCTAATTGTCTGTGACACATAACATATACATGTCTCTAATTGTCTGTGACACATAACATATACATGTCTCTAATTGTCTGTGACACATAACATATACATGTCTCTAATTGTCTGTGACACATAACATATACATATCTCTAATTGTCTGTGACACATAACATATACATATCTCTAATTGTCTGTGACACATGACATATGCATATCTCTTATTGTCTGTGACACATAACATATGCATATCTCTAATTGTCTGTGACACATAACATATACATATCTCTAATTGTCTGTGACACATAACATATACATGTCTCTAATTGTCTGTGACACATAACATATACATATCTCTAATTGTCTGTGACACATAACATATACAAGTCTCTAATTGTCTGTGATGCATATTTTTCTGTCCTGCTGAAGTTGCTCAAACTATATTTCGCTCACATATGCACTGGCTGCTAAAGATGGGGGGGGGGGGGGCGAAGCGCTTGTGGGAATGTCCCAACTGCTGTGAATCAGTTCTTAACTCAATCTTGTTCACATTATAGATTATTCATCTCACACATTCTATAACGCTCAGTCAATTTGAAGTGCTGTAGGTCATTTTTTTTTTTAGCAACTAAAGAAGAAATACCATGTCTGGATTTTCCTATTCACCTTCATAATGAATAAAAGCAAGACCTAGAACTAAGTTTACAGATACATATCAGGACATACATAAGACCATATAAACTGAATGGAGTATAAAAGCAGTGACTTCAAAAAATAAGACTTTTTTTTTTTAATGTAAATTGGTGAACAGCATATGTCCTTTTTACAACAACAAATTTCAGTGAAATATGACTTTCTACAAGATCTGAACATGTGATATAAAAACATGAACTAGTTTTCATTTAAAAGAAATTTTTAAACAGTATTATGCCTTGGAAGCTGAAATAGATTTGGTCATATTTTTGAGAAATAACAGTAATAGAAGTTATAGCACCCGAAGAGGTGGGTGTAAAAAAAGATGGAGAAATTAAAGACACTTTAAGCATGAAAATGAGGTAAGGGAAAAATCAAAGTCTTTCTTTCTGGCAGGCCATCATTAGAGCAGCATTCGATTAAGCTCCTGGTAAATGATGATAATGAGTGCAATTTTGTTTTAAACTTGATGCTATATAACTGTTAATATCTTTCTTTTATATCTTCCAAACAGGGAGAAAAAATATGTAATACTTTTTCTGGACAAATGTAAGAGTAAAGATTTCTAAAACACATGTTACATGTATCAAACAACACTTAGTTTCTCTACTGCTGAAACAGCAAACAACGGATGGCCGTCTCAGTTTCATTGCAGTGAGGCAAGTGACTTGTATCATACAACCTCAGACTGTATGCCTGCAGCGGTATCAATCAATCAGTTGCCATCTCCACAATAAAGTTTGGCTGCAATGCATCTCCAACACTCTCCATCTCTTGTCTTGTTGTACACTCTCTCAGACTGCTGTTGGCCCTTTTCTTGTTGTCCTCTCACTTGTATTGTCTGCCTCTTGCTTTCTTGTCTTTGAAGTTTCCCTCCAGTATGGTTTTTAAAGTGTTTTGTGATAAAGCGTTTTTTATTCATAAAGTCCAGCAGTCATATTTAAAGCTTTTAGTAGATAACTATATTGTTATAAAATAAAATTCTATAATGATATAACAGAAGTGGCCCTGATCCCAGATTACTGCTGTCTCTCTAAGAAATGGAAGTGAATGTGGTGGATCCTGCCACGAGAATGATGAGCAACAATTATTGGCTTTAGTTCAATGATAAAGAAAAAGGTTGCAGGCAGGTGACTCAGACCAAAGTCGTTATTTGCTGCTTGGAATGACTCGTCTTTAACATTTCCTTAACACAAAACCTCCCAATCTTCAATACTTCTTTAACACAACATAAAATGTCACAAACAATTTTTAATCTTCTTCAACACAAAACCTCACTCCTCACAAACAAAATTAACCACAAAATATTTGAAAATAATGCTTCTTCTTAAAGTCCATGCCCTGTGGCGTTGGAAAGCAACGTTATCCACAACCTTCTGTCTTGTGTACTTTCAATCAAAGCTGACACAGATGATTCTCCATACGATGATGTCAAACTGTCCAGCATTTTTCCTCTCAGTCTCCCTCTGCCTCTCCTCCCCCTCCAACTTTCCTACTGTCACAATGTATTCCAGTTTTCCCCTTCTCATCGCATGACCAAAGTAAAATAATACACATTCAATAAAAACCTACCTCATCAACAAGCCTCTGCTCTTGTAAGACATTTTCAGGCTCAGACTGGTCCTCACTGGCCACCTGCAAGCCCACTCTAAGACTTACAGCTGGCAATATGGTCCTCTTCAAAATGACAAAAGTAGCAACCAGAAACGACAAGCACCTGGTAACTTTGTCAACTGTGATTCTACTTTTTAATTCTTCAATGCCATGATGTTACACTGTCCAACATCTTCTCTCTCGGTTTCCCTCTGCTTCCCTCCAACTTTTCCACCGTCACAATGTATTCCAGTTTTCTCCTTCTCGGGGCATGACTAAAGACTAGCTAATCTCTTCCTAAACTAGACACAGGTCAGAAATAATTATGTCACAACTTGAGATGTAGATTAATCAAGAGTTGAAACAGTACCAACAACTGATAAGGGAACAATTAACACACTCACTCATGCACTTTAAATGCTAGAACTGAACTGACACAACAATGAAAACTGCTCTCACACACAAGGTATTTTTTTAAAAAAACGTTACTACATCTGCTGTAATGTATAAAAGAAATTTAAGTGATCTACAACAAGAACGGAATGATCGCCTTTCTAGAACGTGGGTAGTTTTTAAACTCCTTGACGTAATTCTGGTGCTTGCCTTTGGCCCATACAGACATCTGATAGAAACCAGCCAGGGCGAAGAGGGCAGCTGTTGGAAACAAAAAACAAACATGATTATTCAAGTGGCAGGAAGACTACCAAACTACCAGTGCTCATCATCATGTAGCAGGTCTTATGCAGAACGTCACTCTCATCACAGCCTGCCTGAAAGAAACTCGGTCTCTGGTTGGATCTCCCGCCTTGCGCACTTTCCTACCCAAGGTGGTGTCACTTATAGCCTCCTTGGCACCATGCACTCTGGTATTATCCTTGCAAATGCATCGTGGTGCTTCATGTAGCCAAAATATTTCAGTTTCCTAACCAGTCTACCTTGGTGTTTGGATATTTGAGGATGTCAGTATTTTTCTTGTTCTTGGTCCATGGTATTCTGAGAATCTTTCTATAGCATTTCTGCTCAAAATTAACACTACCGTGTTAAAGTAAACAGGATTATACAAATGAGAAGACTTCTTTTTCTTCTTCTTTGCATTCACCAACTGTCAACTCAGTTCTGGTTGTTCGCCCACTTCTAGACTTTGGTCTTGTTCCACAATTTGAGTTTTGCATGCATATCTGAATTATTTGTATGCAAGCTGTCGGCTCATCACCTCTCAGGCAGATTCACTCTGACTACAAAAGTAACACCCCTAATTAGTTGCCCTTTACAACTTGTTTGTTGGGGGTAGTGGGTCTATGATTGTTTACCCCCAAAATGCCGCCCCAAAACCCACATATGCCATTTTACCTAGCGGATGAGATGATAGTTGAGGAGCTGTGCTCCACTGTGAGATGAAAGGCAAAAGATCATACACCTTATGGTATTTTAAAAAAAAGAGCTCTTTACCCATTATATACCATAATTTCTTTATTACACATGCTTTGATTTTCTTTTCTTTTTTTTCCCATCCTTCTTTAAACCTGTTTACTTTCAGCACTCTATTCAGTTCAGCATTCTTACAATCGAATCTATTACATATTCACCTATTTCTATTGTTTCATAATTCTGAAATACCTAGTTCAATTCTAACTGCAGATGATTTAGCAGCAGATCTCTTTGCACTGATTTTGACAATGGAGCCCTCACCATTCAGATAGCAATGGGAAACTACGGAATGTAAATTTGCCTAGTAAAATCACAAACAGCCAACAAATGCTAGGGTTTGGATCTGTATCGTCTTGTAAAGGAAATGCAATTAGCTTTCATTTCTATACTCTGCTGCTGCTGGTCCCAAGCCTGGATTAGAAAGGAGGGGGGTTGGGCATAGCCCCCCTCCCCCTCCCAACTCTAAGATAAATCTGTTGTAGAAACTCACAGAAAAAGGTGACTGTGAGCCTTACATCATGTATAAACAGCATAACATAGTATGATGATGATAATGGTAATTATTCACAAGCTATTTTCTAATCTCGGAGACCATAGCAGCATGTGCAGTGGTAAAGATTTACCTGGCAATGACTGGGTCATCACAGAGAAACTAAACCAGGCCAACACCTCGTACGTGTAGTTGGGGCAGGAGACCAGAGAGAACAGCCATGTGAAGGGGTTGCTCCCTGGTTGGGGAATACGACGCTCCTTTGTGCCTGGCAAAGAGTGTTACATAAAATATTTAATGGTGCTCCTTTGTGTCTGTTGGAAAATGTTACATCAAATATATAATGGTGCTCCTTTGTGTCTGTTGGAAAATGTTACATCAAATATATAATGGTGCTCCTTTGTGTCTGTTGGAAAATGTTTCATCAAATATATAATGGTGCTCCTTTGTGTCTGTTGGAGAGAGTTACATAAAATATAAAATGGTGCTCCTTTGTGCCTGGCCAAGAGTGTTACATAAAATATGTGCTTCTTTGTGCCTGGGGAAGAGTGTTACAAAAAATATGTGCTCCTTTGTGTCTGGGGAAGAGTGTTACATAAAATGTGTGCCCCTTTGTGTCAGGCAAAGAGTGTTACATAAATATTTCATGGTGCTCTTTTGTGCCTGGCGAAGAGTGTTACATACTATATGTGCTCCTTTGTGCCTGGCAAAGAGTGTTACATAAAATATGTGCTCCTGTGTGCCTGGCGCAGAGTGTTACATAAAATATTTAATGGTGCTTCTTTGCGCCTGGTGAAGAGTGTTACATAAAATATTTAATGGTGCTCTTTTGTGCCTGGCGAAGAATGTTACATAAGATATGTGCTCCTTTGTGCCATGAGAAGAGTGTTACATAAAATGTTTAATGGTGCTCCTTTGTGTCTGGCAAAGAGTGTTACATAAAATATGTGCCCCTTTGTGTCTGGCAAAGAGTGTTACATAAAATATGTGCCCCTTTGTGTCTGGCAAAGAGTGTTACATAAAATATGTGCCCCTTTGTGTCTGGCAAAGAGTGTTACATAAAATATTTAATGGTGCTCCTTTGTCACTGCTGGAGAGTGTTACTGCTCAGTCAGCATCTAATGAATTTAATTTCACATGAAAAAGGTGGAGGAAAGACAGAGGGAAGGGAAGAGACAGACAGAGGGAGGGTGGAAGATAAACTGGGAGGGATAGACACAGAAAAAACTGGTGGAGAAACAGTGGAAATAGCACACATTTACAATCTGTACCTGGTGGTCTCAAGTTCCTCAAAGCCAAGTGGATGGAGAAATTACCAAGCTCTGCTTGCTGTAAAAATGAAGAATGTTCATTTCACTTATTAGGTCATTATTGTTGTGCTATTTTTTTTTTTTTTAAATAATCATTACTGTTTTACAGTGGCGTCTGTGGCTTAGGCATTGCGAAACCCACTACTGACTGCATGGATTTTTATCGCGGTATGGGGCGTTACAGGTCAGCCTAGCGTAAAATGGGTTCTAGGATGTGTGTCCTGGACAGGTAAACAGCCGGAATAATGCTGACCACATTACCCAACTAGTGACCATTGGTATGTACAAAATATGGGTGCACTTTCCATATACCCAATGCACTTAAAGGCGTGAAAAGGAATCTTTACTTTTATTACTGTTTTACAAGGGATAATAAATATCTGGGGATTCAAGCAAAATTAGGTTCACAAGATTTATTGCAAGAAAGCAGAGGGGGGAGAGGAACTCTACATCACAGTCCCCACACTGGGTCAGGAAAAAAAGCTTTCCAAAACTGGTAGACCCAACACCTTTTCAGCGTTCAGATTACCTGAACACTAATCACCAGTTCACTCCTTCAAAACATTTAGCAACCAACCAACATCTAGTCAATATCATAAGACTCCTGACATGTTTCAAAAGGAATGTCCAAGTCTAAAAGAGACCAGCGTTTCTCAACCTTCCTGGTGCTGTGACCTTTTAATTCAGTTCCTCGTGTTGTGGTGACCCCCAACCATACAATTATTTTCGTTGCTACTTCATAATTTCAGTGAATATATCCTTTTCAATGGTCTTAGGCCGCCGCTGTGAAAGGGTCATTTGACCCCCAAAGGAATCACGAACCATATTTTTAGAACCACTGAAAACATACTAAGGACAGAAAAGAATTTAAAAAAAACAGTTAAAATTGCCAAAATAAACTAAAATATTGATCTTGTGAGAGTGTAAAAAGTAAGAACTACGTGCAAAAATTTTTTAAAAACTATGAGCCCCGCTCAGGAACCAATGCACAACCCATACTATATAAGACTTGGCAAATGTTAATCAAGTTGAGAATATTGTGTTTAAACCTGTGATAACGTTTTTTGGTTCCGCGCTACAGTGAACAGATGCGCATTGATTAGCAGTCTTTCCCCTTTTTTTCTCTTTTTTTTGTTTGTTAAATTACCTCAGGATTTTTCATCTAACCTGCACAGTCTGTGGCAACAGCACCAGAGATGCCGCCCTAAATCCTTACGCAGGCAACATCCTGTCTACCCCGCCCTAAAAAGTGGTACAGACAGTAGTGACCGGTTTTGGGGGGGTTTTTTTAGTGAATGAAACTGACAAAAAAATTTGTGTAATTTTTGTGAACTAAAATAATCATATCAAGGACTAGCCAGGTAGCAAATTCGTTAAAATAAAAACAAACTGAAAAATGAACTATACTTACAAGAAATATAGCCAGTGCACCATAGATTTGTTTCTTTCCAAACACTTGAAAGCAAATAAACAATCAGCAAGATTATTTTAAACATTTTTACTATATAAAAAGTAAAGGTAAAGACGGGAGATGTTAACAGGTGTCATTGCACACGGGTAGTGCTCTGCCACCAGAACGGACAGCTGATAAGAAACTGTCCACCTGTGTCGCGATTCGCATGCAACTCCGTAGCTACAGCGACGTTCCTCCATTTACCCCAGAGTGTTAACTCTGGTACACATTACCTAGAGGCTGGGTGAACCCCGGGAACCGCCCGGTTTCAAACACCAGCAGTGGTCTGCAGCGAGTCGCAGCTGGATTTGAAAGCAAGTCTCCTATTGACTGCACTAATATGGCCCCCGATGCACTATATACTTTACATAAAGAAAAAAGGTCACATTTCTATACCATGAGGTTTATGGTATTTGGTAGGACAAATGAATATCATGTTGGCCACTTTTACTTCCCAGGATATTCCCTGGTAACCATTTTGAATAAATCAAGGTCAATATAATGAATCAGTTTCAGTGAGGACTTGAACCTATGACCACTCAGCTGGCAGGCAAGTATTCTGGCCACAGAGGCTCTGTACCACATATGTAGCTTTCCTGCCAGTATTTACCACTCTTTAGGGCAGAGTAAGAAAATAAGTAGCAATGGAAATGAGATGACTGAGAAGGGTTGCAGGAGTGACCAGATGAGATAAAATAAGAAATGAGATCATAAGAGAAAAGTTGGCAACAGCAAGATGTGTCTATGGCTGAGGCAGCCAGAAGAGCAAGAAGAGGAACCTTATATCTCCCTCAACATCTGAAGTAGTTTTTTTTTTTAAAGTCAAGAACAAGAAGAAGATACAGGGGTCTTGAGTCTGAAGATCCAGTGCTAGTGCAGTTGCCGTGAACTGTGCAGTGCAGGTAAGGATGTTTATTTGTGTCTGCCTTAGGCAGAAAAAGACATCTATCAACATAACTGTGAATTCAATTCCAGATCTCCTGCATGAGTATCCATGAAATCTAACCACTCGGCCAGCCAGCACTCTTACATAATGTAACATCTTTTTCTGCTTATGTTAATTACGGTTACAGAAATACGCTAACATAAAATGGGATGAACTCAAGAGACGTGAAGAAATAAGAGACATCATGACTAAGACATCTCTTGCGAGATGAAATTTCTTGTAATTTTAAAGCCCCCACTCGGCTTCTGCAAGGGGCCCTAAATATAGCTGGGCCATAAATGTGGCTTAATGGCTGAACAGGGTTTCCGGGACCTCTCCAAAGGTGATCCTCATCCACATGGTGGCACTTTGAGTCACCGGGTGTTTATCACTTGTTTGATGTCCTGGTGGGGTAGAATAAGAGAGAGAAATAAGAGAAACTTCTGGGCAACCTATGCTAACAACAACAATTATAAGACACAAAAAAACAGCTCTATATGGTCATATCCTGAGAAAACAAGAGCACAGAATCACCAAACAGGCATTAAAATGGGAAAAAGGGACTGAGGAAACAAGGACATCCAAATGAAACCCTAATATGAACTTTGCTGAGAGAGGCCAAAAGTGCAGGCTGGATTTCTTCCATGCACAGGACAGAACAGAATGGAGGAACAGACTGTGAGCCCTTGTCACATATAGTGAAGACAGGACCTGGTCACCTACAGACCTAGGTAAACTAATGCCTCAGGATTGAAACTCATACTGATGACAGAAATAATTAACAAGTCTGTAGGTATATCTTCTAGCTTTAATTTTTGTTTTGTTTTTGACTAGATGGAAAATGTCAATAGGCATACTCACTGGGTGGCGTGTACAGAGGATGGTTTATGAAGTATGCAATAAAGGCAGCAAATCCCCAGTAGTAATTGGAATTCTGTAAACATCAACAACAACAAAAGTAAAGTATCTCAAAAATGCAAAAGAAACATATATTCATACTAATTCTTCTTCCTCTTTGCGTTCACCGGCAGTAAACTCCGGCGAAAAATTCTGGTTGTTCGTCTACCTCTAAACGTTAGTCCTGTTCCATGCACCTTGGTTATATAGACCTGACTTATTTGTATGCAGACTGATGGTTCCTTGCCTCTCAGGCAGATGCACTCTGACTTTAAAGAAAGTTCCCAGTGAGTCGGCTCTTACGACATGCTTTCTGGGGAGGCCCTTTGGGAACATGTGAACTGTGCAAAAGCACAAATTTGGTGAGGCCGCACAATGGGGTCATGAAACGCACGCAGAGAATACTAATACAGCCTGCCACTGTGCATCCGTTATAACATATTCTTTAACCTTTTTATTGGTACCTTTTTTCAGAGTCAATAACAAAAACTAAAACAAAAACTTGTGACATTTCCATAGGTGTTCCATCCCCATCTTCAGCAGCCAGCAAAGAATTCCAGTTCTTACTGTATGTCTGTTTAGCCTTTCCCCTGTGTTGAGTGTCAGCCACATCCTCTGGTCATTCCTCGCTGTAACATTCTCTTCAGTCAGTAATAATTTATTTGTGTTTGTTATTTTTGCGCACTGTTCACTTGCTCCCAAAGGGCCTAGACCATATCTAGCTTGTCATGGACCAACCAATCTCTCTGCCCGTTCATTGCCTGTCTCCACCTTTCTCAGCGTGCTTTGTGGGTCTGTTACCTTCATGGCATATGTGTGCAGCTGGTTTTCAAGCCAGCAGAAAGCTGCTGTGATTGCCTTCACCTCCATGAGTTGAGACATTGAAAAAGTATCCCACCTTTATAATCTTGCTCACATTCATCGGCTGTAAACTCTGGCAAAAAGTTCTGGTTGTTCATTCACTACTTCAGTAGTGCATCCACATTCATTTTACACATCTGGCTTATTTGTGTGCAGACTGTTGGTTTATCTCCTCTCAGGCAAAATGACTCTGAAGGTAACATTGATCCTATCTGCATTGGCCAGTTAGCAACCTGTGTCGTGGATGATCATGGAGAGGTGAAGATAGGTTCTAACCAGTATGAACCCTCGTCCTAGTCCACCATGTGTGCTTCAGCACCTCTGCATCTCCTTTTATAATACTGAAGATGGACACTGTTGAACAAAAGAATCTGTGACAGTAATAACAAACTAGGCAGCATTGCAAAGTGTCTCCTACCTTTATAATGTTGAAGATAGGCATTGTTGAGTGGGAGAATCTGTGAACAAATATTGTCTCCAGGAGACGCTTGGCATAATGGAAGGTCCAACAACCTGCTGCAATGCTGAGGAGAAAGTAAGTCAGAGTAGACTACCCTTTCCACACATATTTGGAAAATGATATTTTTATAAATCAGTCAGCATGCAATCACTGGCCATCTATTACTTCACATAATGTTTCTTGGTATCTGTTGAGTTTAACTAGCAACTCAGGCCAATTTTATGCACTCAAGCAAGAGGTCTTTATCCATCAGTGCAAAAAACCCTCCCAGCAGACATTAGCAGAGACACAAATACAATAACGATAAAAACTCAAAAATGCTTATTAGATCATATTTTACAATTAGATTCTATTGTATATTTTGAAAAATATCCTTTCAGAGATAATTGTTTTCTTTAAATGTATTATAATCATATACATAAAAGATTTAGTCTACGCTCAGGAGGGTGAATGGATCTAGGCAACTGTTTTGAGTATCTGCTCGTTCTGTTAAACAACAAGCACAAAGCAAGGACATCAAGAAAAGGTTATATGTGCCTGAGTTTAATTAAATAATCAAGTCACCAATGCTCTTACTTCCAAATGGCTGATAATAATTAGAAAACTAAATACAACCATTAGAAAGAAACAGTCAGTGTTTTTCAGTCATATAATGAGAAGAGAGGCTCTGGAGAACAGTCGTGGTAACTGGGATGATCAAGAGGCAGACAAAGACAAAAGAGAAACTAAACCTAGAGTGATGGCATGGAAGAATATCATCAGTGGAACCGATTCAAAATACCAAGGATCAAGATCTGTGGAGACACATGACATGCCTTGTAGGGCATATGATGATGATGATATACACTCATTCACATTCACACAATGAGCACGCCCACCTTAAACACTATAACAGTCATAGTAAGCAAAGTAAAGTACCCAAAAAAAAGGCGGGGGTGTCTCTTAGTCGTCCTTGTTTCCTCAATCCATTTGTTTCTGATTTCAGTGTTTGTCTGAGGCAGCTCTGCTGTACTTACCCATGAGCCATGATGTTGATTCGCTGTTCACTACCTCACAAAGGGCTTAATTCTTATGAAAGAAATGTGGAAAGCAACAGTCAAGTCTTACACATATTCACATATCTGTGTCACTCAAGCCATGATATACATTTTGCTTTCTTATGCCAGTGATAATGAAAGTGCATTTTGATCAAGCATAACACAGGCATCTTTAATTCTGTCAACTAAGATTTCCAAGCCTGTATTTATCTATCAGACTTTGTTGTTTCATGCTGTATGGAGACCTTAATGTTAAAGTGGCACCTATATTTCAGTTAACTGACACTGAAGAAACAAAACATTAAACAGAAGCAAATTTAAACAAATATCTTACTGAACAACTGGAGCATATGGTTTCAGCGATGCATCAGCTCCATAAATAATTGCAGGTCGTGAGTAGAAGATTAAGTATATAACTAGAGGTCCTGCATATTCTGTCAAAAATACCTGGCGAGGACAATTAAGAGATTCAAAGAAACACATTACTAGGCGGGGAAAATGTACAGAAAAACAATGTTGCAAATAAAAAATAAAGCACAACTTTGTCTACATTGCTACTTAAATATGTGTGTGCTTTCACTTTTTGAAATGTTTCATCAATGGAAGCTGGACTATAATTTCATCTTTTCTTCTTTTTCTTCCTCTGTCTTCACCAGCAGTAAACTTCAGCAGAAAATTCTGGTTGTTTGTCCACTTCTCTGGTCTTGTACTAGAGCCTGAGTTTTTGCATGTACATCCATTTTACAGATCTGGCTTATATGTATGCAGACTGTTGGTTCCTCACTTCTCAGGCAGGTTGCTTCCTTTAAATGCCTCGTAACACTTTGGCAAAGACTGCCCTCTGCCGTATGGCTAAAGGAAAAAGGAGGCAGTAGATAGGAAATGAAGTAACATAAAATGACATGGGATACCAGAGGCAGAAAAGCAGCAAATATGGAGATTCCTTGTGAATGCCTTACGTGTCAGCAGCAATATGAAGAGGATACAGATATAGACATTTTAATCAACTTTTTTTTTTAAATGGGAAGGGTGGAGAAAGGACAGATGACTGACAAATGTTTACTCTATGTCAGTTTCTGAGGATATTTCCATAATGCACAAAAATCAAATGATGTTAACAGACAAACTTATCAAAACACAATGACCCCATTCTCCATACCGTCGTCCATCCAATCTGTGGTCCTAAATCTTTGAAAAACAGCTTGCCTGATGCAGAAAGGCCCAAGCTCTCCAAGGTATCAGTGTCCTTGAGCATTCTGCCCCCTGCAAATCAGAAGAATAAAAAAACTATAATTAGAATGTCTTTGCAATGGAACCCACAGGTTGATAGAAATAAAGGCAGAACAAAAAACATTTAGGGAAGGTAGCTAGACAGCATAGTTAAATAGATGAGAAGGACATGGGGTAAGTTACATGTAGAAGCAGAGGTTAGGACATTTTGGCATGAGTTTGTTGAGGGCCTATGCTCTATTGAGGGATAAAGGGCAGAGGAAGAAATCAGATAAAACAAACATGTGTGACCATTTAATAAAGCCACATATATAATACTTGTGAGTGAAGTGGCAGCTGTGCACTATGGAATTCAACATGAATAATCAATGAGCTGTAATCAATGGCCCATTGCAATTTCTGTATTTCTGAGGCCAACTCCTCCACCCCCCCCCCCCTCTTTCCCCCAGGCCATGCTCTTTTCTTGACAGGTTAACCCTTTCAATCTCATAACATCACAGCTGCTGTCTAGTAAAGAGAAACAACAACAACAAAGACATAGATTTTACTTTCATAGGAGCTGAGTTTATACCGCTCTGAGAAGGCAAACATAGTGTGAAATGTTCATTGACTTGAGACCTACAGTTTTATGTGTAACATGTTGACTGAGACCTACAGTTATGTGTGACATGTTGACTGCTACACGTGATGAACAACTAATCATAAAGTTAATATGCTTGATGTATTTAAAAGACAAAAAATTACAACTGCTGGGTTAAAGTTGACTGCCATGTGAGATGACTGCCATGTGAGATGACTGCCATGAAAGATGACTGCCATGAAAGATGATTCCTATGAAAGATGACTCCTATGAAAGATGACTGCTATGAAAGATGACTGCTATGAAAGATAACTAATATGAAAGATGACTCCTATGAAAGATGACTGCTATGAAAGATTACTGCTATGAAAGATGACTGCCATGAAAGATGATTCCTATGAAAGATGATTCCTATGAAAGATAACTCCTATGAAAGATGACTGCTATGAAAGATGACTCCTATGAAAGATGACTGCTATGAAAGATGACTGCTATGAAAGATGACTGCTATGAAAGATGACTGCCATGAAAGATGATTCCTATGAAAGATAACTAATATGAAAGATGACTCCTATGAAAGATGACTGCCATGAAAGATGATTCCTATGAAAGATAACTAATATGAAAGATGACTCCTATGAAAGATGACTCCTATGAAAGATGACTGCTATGAAAGATGACTGCTATGAAAGATGACTGCTATGAAAGATGACTGCTATGAAAATTGACTCATATTAAAGATGACTCCTATTAAAGATGACTGATATAAAAAATTACTTCTATGAAAATTGACTCATATGAAAAATGACTCCTATTAAAGATGACTGCTATGAAAGATGACTGATATGAAAAATTACTTCTATGAAAATTGACTCATATGAAAGATGACTCATTTTAAAGATGACTCCTATGAGTCATCTGACTGCTATGAAAGATAACTGATATGAAAAATTACTCCTATGAAAGATGACTCCTATGAAAGATGACTGCTATGAAAGATGACTCCTATGAAAGATGACTGCTATGAAAATTGACTCATATTAAAGATGACTCCTATGAAAGATGACTGCTATGAAAGATAACTGATATGAAAAATGACTGCAATGAAAATTGACTCCTATGAAAGATTACTGCTTTGAAATATGACTGCCATGAAAAATGACTGCTAAGAAATATGACTGCCATGAAAAATGACTGCTAAGAAAGATGACTGCCATGAAAAATGACTGCTAAGAAAGATAACTGCCATGAAAAATGACTGCTAAGAAAGATGACTGCTATGAGGCTGGACGGAAGACGGACCTGCATGTCAAGTTTGTAACCCTTTTTATAGGAATGTAAGAGTAAACACACAGAATGTAGTACTACAATTTTTTTAACCATCTGCAGCGTCTAAAGCTACTTGCGTGCCCCTTCACAACGCCGGGACATTCCCAGAAGCACTCCATCCTCAACTTCAGCAGCCAGGGCAGAGTTCCAGTACCAACTGTGCCAGTAGCAGTCTTGATTATATGTCTTTCTTGACTTTCCTCTGAACATCGAGTATCAGGCAGCTCCCTCGTCAATATTCACTGCATCTCTCTTACCAGACTGTTTATACATTTGCTTCACTCGAATTGCACATGTGCTACCATAACAGCCTTGAGCCCGTCTGCCTTATCATTCAACAATATTCCACCAAGTTGTCCAGAGCCAGCCAATCTGTCTGCCTGTTCATTTACCAACATACCTCGGAGAAAAGATCCAGACAATGCTCTTTTCCCATGACCTTGAAAGTGAACATGCCACTATGCACTCAGCATGCCTGTTCTCACCTCTTTCTGTTTCTGTTCCTGCAAAAACGAACTCCAGCATCTATTGGCTGTGTCAGCCAAAAGGCCCAAATATTGCAGCCATGCTGCAAACGGGCACAATGCAATTACATCTTCAGACAAACGCAGCAGAAGAAGATAAACATCAGAAAGAGACAGTCATTTTATGGTTATGAGAGGAAAGAAACTGGAACATGTGATCACTGAAAAGGTCTGTGGAAAATGAGACAGAGGAAGACAATACAAAAAACAAAAAAAGATTCTCGACAGCCTTTTGTCATAGCATAGAGGGGTGTCAACACATGAGCTGATATATGTTGCCGGAAACTGATATAGCCAAGATAATTCTGGATGCTGATTAGCTCATTACCTCATACAACATCAGAATATTGATGCAGTGGATTCCAGGCCACTCCAGCACACCAGGTTATGACACAGCTGAAAGACTGGCAAAGAAAGGAGCAACACGAGAACAATCACCCATAGTGAAAACCCTACAGACAGCAAAAACACTTATAAGAGCTATAAACAAAGAGACTTGTCTGAACAGATGGGCCATGGGAGATACAGGAAGAGAGGTTTATAGACCTATGGCTAGCCCTGATCCTAATGACAGCATTAACCATCTAACAAGAAGGAAACAGGCCACCATCTTCAGACTTAGAACGCAACATACTCCACTCAATGGACATCTAAACAGAATACAGCCACAACACTCCCCAGAGTGCCAGCTATGTAACTACCCCTACGAAACTGTTGAACACCATCTCTTTGAGTGCTCAAAACTCAGCGAGACTAGAAGAATGCTATTCCCTCTGAGACCAGACAAGTGGAACACCTTGTACGGAGGAAAAGAACAGCTTGAGAAAACATGTAAATTATACTATATGGCATTGGGCCAAAGGGTGAAAGCTCATGCGCCACTGGATCGATTAAAAAACAAAAACAACATACATGTTTAATGTTACTGAAGATCGCAGTTTGTGGAGAAGCACGACAGTCGGCAAATTACCTGATGATAATGATGCTGATGTAAGGAATGTGCAGAAAAACTTCACAACTAAGTCATAGATGTTGCTTTTTTTTTTTAAGTTCTGTTATCCACAAGAAGGATTTGTATTGTCTGAGGAATAATGCCTCATGCTCAGAGTCACCATAACAGTGTGTGCACAAAGTTTTTACTGTAATGCCCAAAAAAAATCACATTTGTCTCTTTTTTTTAAGTCTACCTAATAATTACAACAAAACAGATACAAATCAAAGAAATTATACAATATCAAGTGTCTATGGTTTTGACAGCCAAAACAGTGAGAACCAGAGGCGAATAACTCGCAAAAACTTGAGGTGATAAAGAGGCGCATAAATCACAAAAACCTGAGGTGATAAAGAGGCGCATAAATCACAAAAACCTGAGGTGATAAAGAGGCGCATAAATCACAAAAAAATGAGGTGATAAAGAGGCGCATAAATCACAAAAACCTGAGGTGATAAAGAGGCGCATAAATCACAAAAACCTGAGGTGATAAAGAAGCGCATAAATCACAAAAACCTGAGGTGATAAAAAGGAAGCAAAGAAGGAATAAGAGAAATATTTTTGGTACAAGATTACATTATTCCTTATAACTAGGTCAAGTAAGCTGTTTTTTTCTTCTTCTTCTTCTTAATGTTTGCCAGTTGTAAACCCAGGTGGAAGGTTCTTGTTCATCCTTTTGCTGGACTTAAAGTCTTGTTCCAGAACATGAATTTTTGGTGTCTCCATTTTGCATATCTGCTTATTTGTATGGTGACTTTTTGTTCCTTGCCTTTCAGGCAGATGTGCTCCGACTTCGGAGGAAAAATCCAAAAATGTGTCCCCTTTTTATGACATGCTTGATAGGAGGGCGGTAGGTCTATTCTCCCCCACCCCCCCCCCCATCCCCACATCCAAAAAGGATCCCAGAACCCATACAAGAAAAGTGACACCACTGTAAACTCACTTGGATCAGTTTTAAGACCCTGCCGTTCCGGGTAATACTTGGGATCTGAAAATAATGGCAGACGCATGTTAACAACTAAATCAGAAGTGGCTGACCATGTAGAAATCAATAACAAATTCTCAACAAAGTAAACTGCTAAGTACTTCATTCTACTTCTAATTCTTCGCATTCACCAGCTGTAAACTCCGGCAGAAAGTTCTGAGTGTTCATCCATCTCTGGACTTTAGTCTTGTTCCAGGACCTGAGTGATCTGTGCACATCCGTTTTACAGATCTGACTTATTTGTATGCAGACTGCTGGCTCCTTGCCTCTCAGGCAGATACACTGACTTCGAAGAATGCCCCTAAATAGTCAACTCTTATGACATGCTTGTTGGGGAGGCAATGAGTCACTTCTTGTTTCCCGACAATAGGGTCCTAGAACCCACACGAGGAGCCATGTACTGAACAGCTTGTATTTGGGCGGGGGTGGGGGGGGGGGGCGTGGGGTGTGAACACTTATGTACCTATGTTGCTACCTATATAATGCAAAAAACATGCACTGATCAGGTACTCTCTACATTTGTGGTTCTCATGTTGGTGGCTCAGCATCTGGAGATGAATTTAAAAGGGCCCAAAATACTTCCAAGACAAAACTAAGACAGACCATTAAAAAAAAACACTCAACTGAAAGCAAATTTTTTTTGGGGGGAGGGGGTCAATTCTAATATTTGTAAATTATAGTTGTTTCAGTATGACTATTAAAAAGTAGGGTACATGGCACAGCTTCCCAAACAAAGGGGAACCACTGCTCTACATGACTAAGGAGAAGATCCGAGCACTTGTGGACTGAGTGGTTCGACGTACAATGAGGATAATCTGTCAACTAACTGGAACGCACTCATCAGGTGATGTGGTTTAAGACCATAATCCATCAGTACAGAGTGCGTATGGTGCCACATTTGTACAGAATAACTGGCACTTGATGATCGGGGTGGTAAATATCACACTGGACACCTTTACTTCCCAGGGTATTATCCTTATATCAATTCTCCTGATACCCGTATTAGATTGTGCTGACAATGGAGCTTTGGATCAATCAGATAAATCTGCTTTAATGTGGATCTGAATACATAACCTTCAGGTCAGCAGGATAGGGTCTAGCCCCTGCATTACCATGGCTTTCATAATTATCGTAAATGACATAAATATAAATATGTAGCAGAGTTATTAAGTCATAGCTTATTTGTTAGAAGGCACAAAGTTATGAGGATATAAGGAAATCAACAAGTTTTGGCAGCCTTGACATTCTTTTCTAGAAACTTCGTTTGTTATTAACAGAGAAATGTTTTGCAAATGAATAATCTATAAATAGTACTTGATGTCATTGTCTGGCCTTGGCCTTCTTTCTAGAAGTTTTGAAATGCATTCTTTTCATCATGTGACCCAACCCTGTCATACTAGTAAATACTTTGTTATCGTGCCCTATCAAAGTAAACGCAATTGCACTTGTTTTTCTAGAAGCTTCTATTGACGTCAATTGTCAGTTTAATTATCATATTTGTGTAGAATAGGATGATGAAATTGAGATATTTTTAGAAAATCCCACGTGAGAACCTACCTAGTAAACAAGTTGAGGTGTACTGGAATATTCTAGAAGCAGACAAAGCGAGAAGAAAACAAGTACCTAGCATTCCAGCATCCAAGTATAAATAGCGAGTATCAAAGCACTTTAGCAATTCTTCAGTCCACAAGACTCAAGAGAGGAGAGACCAGTCATGAACTCTCAATGCAGCCTTCAGTGGTAGAGATGTAAGCCCAACACTAGAAGCCTTCAGTCTTTGAGACTCAGAGGACAAGCGACTAATCTCAATGATCTGCGATGCCAGCTCAACACTGGAAGCAGAGGAACCAGTCACATATTGAACCTCGAAGACAGTCACTGGAGAGCAGACATGTAACAAGACATCGAGCTACAGAGACGACACACAAGATACATGGTCAACAGAGACACATTAGGAACACTATAGAGATGTTAGAGTCAACGATCAAGACGTTAGTACCAAACAGCACTAGAAGCCCGGTGGCAGTTAGAGACACTAGAACCAGTTTACAGTGTAACTAGATAGGAAGAACACAACGCGAACCTACGAGTATTTAGCCATAGAGAGAACACAGCGCTATTCAGAATATCATTGATGTTTGTAACATTGCTGAAGTATCACAATAAAGACAGTATAGACAAGAACTGTTGTTTCCAGACATTTTGTATACAAGCATCGGAGTCACGTGAGAAGCATGCAGATAGCAAGACATCATCATCATCATCGCCACTATCGACACAACCATCTTTCTCCTCGTCTATAATCTTCCAATCGACTCCTCCTGTAGCAAACCTAAAGACGAACATGGGTGTGACATCAACGTACGCCACGAAGAAGAGAGCTGTGCTACAAATAAATAAATATACATCTTCTCAGAGTGAAGTTACAAGGATGTCAAGAATTCTTGGCTAAAAATAATTCAAATTAAAACTGATTTGAAATATGAATGCATTCTTGAAATATAAATGCATTCTGTGTCCTCCTTGTCAACATACACATAAGCTACAATTTAATAAATAAATTGTTTAACATACTGTTATTAAATACTTACTGGCTTTGTGAATTTCATTCTTGATCTCTGATATAGTTGCGTCTAATGACAGCTGATCACAAAAAACAATTATATTATATTAGATATCTATCTATCTGCACACACAAAGAATAATAATATATAAGTGATAACATTATAATGCTTCTAATGTATTTTGGCATATAAAACTGAAACTTGCAGATTGGAAGGTTGTGGGTTCGGGTCTTGACGGAGCCAGACTTTTTTTGTTTGTTAAATGACCTTGGCTCCCAGGTTGACCCAGCCTAAAATGGGTACAGTTACAGTCCTTGAAAATAAAGGTGGCCGTTATGATGCTGACCACATCACTCATCGAGTGCCGTTAGGTCTATAAAATATAGGTATATGCCCAATGCACCTGAAGTTGTGAAAGGGGCCCTTTACCTTTTTTTTTTCTTTTTCAAATAATACTGAAGTTTGGAGAACAGTTAAAGACATGTATTCAAAAACAAATGCCTAAGGAAACTGATGAACATTAATAAGATCAATTCACAAAGGTGCACATAAATAAGAGAAACATCTGGACAGCCGCTTGTATAACAGTTATAAGAAAAAAGATGGCAATATATCAGACGTATTATGAGATGAAGAGGACAGAAAATCACTCAGCAGGCACTGAAATAGGAAAAAAAATGGACGTGAGGACATTGAAAAGAAATCACAAATCAAACACTACTGAGAGTGGCCAAAGGTGCAGGACTGTTAAATTCATAATACTGAAAGAATAACAGAGGACCAGACTGCTGGCACCACAACAGGAGGATCATAATAAATTATCTAAAAACCAGGCTTATTCTTCCATCTTTTACCCTCCAATTTAGCACAAGCCCTCAATCAACTCACACAAGTGTTTTTTATGACTTGTTCCTGATTAGTTACATTTTTGCAGCTAGTTTCTATAGAATGAGGTAGCCTGGTGTCTGCTGATTCAGAGCTTGAGAGGCTTCAGGAAATTAAAGGCAGAAGAAGATGATGCCCTGCCTCTTGAGGCTGATCATTTTTAGCTGATCATTACTAACTTGTTTCTATACCACAACATACATTTTTCCTGGATGGCAGTCCCTAAGGTTATCCTTTATGGTTAATTACTGATTGGTAGAAGATGGCAAAGTTGGTCTCTACTACGATGTAAAGATGTGTGCAAGCTGGAACAAGAGGTCGAGGAACATGCTGCATGAAGGAAGGAAATCAGACATCAAGTACCAATGGGGATAAAGGAGAAAATGATTGCAGATAAGCTCAGCGGAGTGCCTGAGAAGAAGAATATTAAATAGATGCTTGGGCAACAATGGGCCTGAAATGCCATGCTCTGACTGTAGTGGAAGACTGAATAGAAGCGGGTCTTGCTAGTCACACTAGTCATTGGCTGTGGTTCTCATGCTTCCCTAAAGCACAATATAACATTTCTGTCTGAAAGGATGGAAAGGTGCCAACAAACACATCTGACTACAGAATGGTATTGGATAAAACTGGACTTAGATTGAAGGAATTTAGTTATTTGAGGTGACACAGCCGGTGGGGTATATGAGAAGGATACACTGGTGTACAGATTACTAGTGTATCTTCTTCTTCTTCTTCGCGTAAACTCCAGCAGGAAGTTCTGGTTGTTCCTCAGTCTCTGGACTTATAGTCTTCTAGCAGAATCTGAGGTTTGCGTGCACATCCATTTTACTGATCTGACATTTTCTGTATGCACACTGTTCGTAATTTGCCTTTCAGGCAGACTCACTCTGACTTTGTAAATTAGTCGACTCTTACGACATGCTTGTTGGGGAGACACTGGGCCTTTTTTAGTTCTCCCCACAACAGGGCCCCCAAACCCACGTGGGGGAGATTACAAGAGTACGACTGGGAAGATTAACAAGCACAGGCTTTGATATTCCAGAAAGAAGTAAAAGGTAATAGAGTAAAATGCCAAGACTCTCTTCATGCCACTGGTGCATCAGAGCATTTGGTGCTATATTTAGATTTTACAGACCAAATGGATCATGTGGTCGATATCACACAGACCAACTTTATTTCCCATGACGAATCATTGGAAGTGAATCTGCTATTGATGAATCTGTCTAAGAATCGTATATGACCTGTAAATCGGATGTGACTTTTCAATCTGATACGACCTGGTAATCTGGTATGACATGGGAATATGTTGGGATCTGAAAATTTCTCTGGTTTAACATGAGAATATTTTTGGATATAAAAATCCGTCTGTCTGATATGGGAGTATGTTGGGATAGAACAAGATGTCCGGAATGACATGGAAACATGCTGGGATATGGAAATTTGTCTGGTTATGATGAGAAAATGTCGGGTTATGGCGATTTCTTTGGTATGATTTAGGAATATGTTGGAATATGGGAAATTGTGTGCAATGACTCGAAATCTGTTAGCATATACAGAATTGCCTGATATGACACAGAAATATGTTAGGATAAAGGGATCTATGTAGTATGCACTTCATAACGCCAGGTTCGATCTCTGCAGCGGACGATTTGTCTTGCACTGGTTTCGACACTGGTACCAAGAGCTGCCCGTTCAGAAAGCTATGGCAAACTACTGAATGTAACATCTGCCTAGAAAAACCACAACAGTCAATAAATGCTGGAGTTGGTTCTGTAACATCATGAAAAGGATACGCAACTAACTTTAATGGGAATCTATCTGATATGAGTTAAGAGTCAGTTTGATGTGATTGGAAAATATGTCATGTGTGGTCTGAAAATGAGCTGAGTAACCCATAAATCTGATGTGACCAAGAAATCTGATATGACACAGATATTTGTTTAATGTGACCTAGAAATCTGATGTGATCCAGAAATTTGACAAATATGACCTGGCAAATCCTGCATGGCCAGTTTATAAAATTGGGCTCATGAGTTAAAGAAAAAGAAATGAATGTTGAATTAAGAATGGACATCACAGCGCTCGGGACATTCCCATAAGCGCTCTGTTACCATCTTCAGCAACAAGCACAGATCTCCAACTCCAACGGCACCAATAACAGTCTGAATGTATATCCATCTAGCCTTTCCCTTGAGTGTTGGCCAAATGCCCTAATAAATTCTCGCAGCGCTATTCTCCTCAGACCGTAATGATCTATTTGTGCCTAAGCACACTGTTCACTCACTCCCAAAGGGCCCTCACAACATCTAGCTTGTCATACATCAATGATCTACCTCTATAACCTATGTGTCACTGGGAAGAGAACTGTGGACACCTAAAGCAATTATGATTAAAACATGTGAACTATGGAAGTTGTGGATTAATAAGTTATTTTCAAATTATCACATATCAAAACAGAATCTTACCCCCTTGACAGTCGTAATAGGCTTTCCAGTTTTGGAGTCAACCACAGAAATCTGAAATACAATGGATGACAATTCAAATCATTATTACTTTATTTTCTTGCATCTATTGGCAGCTGCTGTGGTGTAGTAGCTAGATGCTCGCCTGCAGATCCGAAGGTCTTGGGTTGAAAAGCTGATGAAGCCAACTTTTTCAAAAATGACCTTAGCTCCCAGGTTGGCCCAGCCCTAAATAGGTACCAGGCGGAGCTCTGGGAGGTAAAGGGGGCCAGCATGATGCTGACAACATCACCCACCAAGTGCTGACTGGTCTATAAAATATGATCCTATTTGTCTAAAGGCATGGAAAAGGGTCCTTTACGTTCATGTGCATCTACTGCTTCAATATTAACACTATCTTTATAACTCTTAAATTTCCTTCTTACAATCAGTTAATTTTTCTGTGTTACTGAAATGCAAACCTTAGAATCATAAAGTTATGATCCTTGTGTCCCACTAAAAAGGTGTATGTGTGTGTGGGGTAGGGGGGGGGGGGGGGGAGGGAGAGACAGATCCACTGTTCCCAACCAAGCATGTTGAAACTGGATGTGTTTGGCCAAAAAGTGCAGATCATGCAGCCTATCTCTAAGCCACAACATAATGGACCAACTCCTGTAACGAGCCAATGCAGAAGAAGAAGAAGAAGAAGAGGAAAGAGAAGAGGAGAAGGAGGAAGAGAAGACAAAGAAAGAGTAGTAGTAGTAGTAGAAGGAGGAGTAGTAGCAGAAGAAGAGACTTTCTATGAGACTTAGAAGCTGCGTGCAACAACATCAAATACAACAAGGGTTCATAGCCAAATTTACCAATCAATTTCAAGGCTTTTCAAGGTCTTTTTCAAGGTCTCCTTAGTTTTTTTCAAGGTTGTCTCGGTGTAATACTGAAACAAGATTTTTGCCTTGTTCAAGGGTGTACTGAGCACACAAGGTACTTCATTTGTGCCACATGTGTTGGTATACCAGCACAGATATCATCATCATGTAGTATTTCCTTTGTCCTGACAAAAAAAACCTTGGTCTCTCACCAGCTCTCCCGCCTCATGTACTTTTTTATACTCAAGGAGTCACTTATATCCTGTGCCCATCTTCGTGTCGGTCAGCCCCTGAGCTTGATATAGTGTTTGAAATTTTTTTTTAGGGCTTGGTGGTAGAGGGCAGCAAACTTAAGTCCTGTCTGTTCTGGACCTGGTACCTGAGAGGGTTAGGGGAGAGAGAGAGAGTCATGAAGAGAGAGGAAGACACATGCTGAGGTAGGCTGGGAGAGACAGTGTAAAGATGGACAGATGAAGGTAGAGAAAAGAAGGAAAAGAAGTCTGGGGAAGGAGGAAAAAATGAGAGGGAGGGATGGAGACATGATGAGGAAAAGTGGGGAAGGGACAGCGACAGACAGAGAGGGAGACAAATACAGAAAGAGGGAATGCAGATACAGAGATGGGCAGATGAAAAGAGAAGGAAAAGGGGAACGAAACAGAGATATGGAAGGAGGAAAATATGACAAAGAGTTGAAAGAAGGGAGACAGAACGGACAGGGTGAGAAGCAGATGCAAGCAGAGAGAGATGTAGACATAAAGGAGAGAGAGACAAAGGGACAGCACAGAGAGGCAAGCAGACAGAGGGAGAGAACCAAAGAAAGAGAAAAAAGGCAGAGCAGGAGAATGAGGGGGAGGTATACAAAGAGGAAGTGATGAAGGGAGCCAAACAGACATAAAGCAAGAGAGAGAGAGAGAGAGAGAGAGAGGTGGGTAAAGAAGGCAGTGACAAACACAGATTAAGAGAGAGGGGCAGGAAGGGAGACAAGATACATCAAAGAAAAAAAAAACAGGCCTCCCCACACACACAATTTCAAGTGTAGTGGACACAACCACTAGGAAAAGATAGTTATGGGGCAAAAAAATACGTAGATGAACCAGTTAAAAAATGGGGGGGGGGGGGGGGGAGAGAAAATGAGAGAGGGGAGCGGGTAAGGAAATCTAGAGAAAATAAAAAGACAGGATGGAGAGGAGACAAAGAAGAGATGGGACAGGAGAAAGGGCAAGGAAAGGAAGAGAGGAAGAATGGAGAGAGAAAGGAGAATAGTAGAAGATCAAAGGAAAGAGAAGGGGTGAGAGAAGAAAGGTAAGACACGGTTGTGGGGGGGGGGGGGGGTGTGTAAGAACAATGAGTGCCAAAAATAGAATTAGGAAATCTTTAAGTGAGGCCACTTTTCCGGTTCCTACCCTCTCCCAGTGTGAATGTGGCCTGGTCCAAAAACAACAGTGCTAACCCCTACTGCCCCTTGCTTGTCCTATCTGTGTGTGACAACAATAGTTCAATTTCTTATACTTAAGGCTGGTGACCTGAGAGCCAAGGTCATTTTATGAAGAAGAAAAAAAGTCCAGGGGATCCCAACCCACCACTGGTGGAAAATAGAGAAGTTTACCCACACACATAAATAGGTCAGGGCTGCAGTGGACTTCGTTTTATTTCTGGTTTTCCAATTACAGAAAGGAGGGGAGAGAGGAGGTGGTGGAAAGTGGTGTAGAAGGCTGAGGTGGTAAGGGTGAGACAGAGGAGGTGAGAGAATAAAGTTTAAGAAAATAAAGTGGGAATGAGACAGGGAGAGAAAGAAGGGAGTAAGAAATAAGATGAAATATAGAGGGAAGAAGGTAGCAGGAAGGGGTGTACTTTTAAAAACACATTTGCCGTCACCCCCCCCCCCCCCCCTTTTTTTCATCCCTAGGTGTCATCAATGTGGGAGGAGAAAAAAAAAAAAGGGGGGGGGGACGGCAAATGTGTTTTTAAAAAGTACACATATATTTAATGTGTGGGAAGGGGGAATGGTGGACATGAAATGTTCTGCACTAGGCAACACATAACCTTCTACACCAACTGAAGGTATGGAGAAAGAAAGAGAGAGAGAGAGAGAAAGAGAGAGAGAGGGAGGGAGTGAGGGAGAGTGGCAAATACAAAGAGAAAGAGAGAGAGGAAAGCAGTGACACAGACAGGCAGAGAGTTGAGGAACAGGTAGGACAAAATGTGAGGGGGCGGGAAGGGAGATGGACAGAGATTAAGGCCGCTAGGAAAACAAACACATCAAAAGAAAATATCCACCATGTTCACACAGAATGCCCCCCCCCCCCCCAATACAACTTCCTGTGTACTTGAGTTGCTAGGAAGAGTTATGGAGCCGCACATTTACTAAACTACCATACTAAACATTTAAACAAGAAATAAAATAGGAAAAAGGGGGAGGGGGGACAGGAAATGAGAGAAAAGGAAAGATAGAGAGAAAGAGAAGAAGATGAAGATCAGAAGGGAGGGTTAGAGACAATGCAGGAGACGGGAAGGAAGGAGCAATAGGTAGAAGAGTGAAAGAGGGAGGGAAGAGAGAGAGAGGGGTGAGACAACAGAAGAGGGAATCTGGGGGAATTACAATGCTGATCGCCAAACACACTGTAAAGATAAATCCAGGCCAAAAATAGAACTGGGAAATCCAGCTGCAGTCACTTTGCTTAGCTCCAATGCCATCTCTAATTAATAGAGAAGACCGTGCTTAGCCCCCACCACGGCGACTCTATTTATAAATACAACTGAACCGAGCCCCACCATCTCCCAATGTAATCCTTTCTAGAAACCACGGCCATAAACGATTTATACTGTTCATTCTGCCCGACTTGCTAGAAACAAAGGCACACACACACACACACGCCAGACGGAATCTGTTACTTCCCGCCCCATGCCACACCGCTGCTGGCTGCATGTATTCATGATCTGCAACACAGCCCGCCCTCCCCTGGCCTTTAACAAGCCATTTCGGCTGAAAATAGCCAATAATCAGCTGTCCTCACATCTGAAACGACCATACAACGAAAGTAGCCAAAAACTAGCCAAATGGCCAAAAAAGCCAAATGGCTCCCCCAAAATTGCCTGTGCTGAAAATCACAGGATTTCTGACTATTTTATTGCCGCGGTCAAAATTCACGGTTTTTCAAGGTCGGAATGTCTTTTATAAGCTAAAAATCACGGTTCAAGGTCAACGAAAAAAATCCCGGTAATTTCCCGATTTCCCGGTCCACTACGAACCCTGTATAAACAACATGCTCATTTTATAGCTTTTGGACATGCACACAGACAAAATGGAATCAGATTCCTGCAGCCAAAGACACCAAAAAAAAAGAACTGACAAATCAGTATTCCTGTCCAGAAAACATCAGACTCTATACAGATGGGTCTGTGAAGTGTGGGTCAAAGTTAGGATAGGAATATACACCAGATAAACTGGTAAGCAACGCACCAACGCATGTGGGAAGAATCAAGGACATAGCGGATATCATCAACATTGTATGGACTAGACTAATGACAAATCTACAAATCATAACCCAGTTATGGGACCTGAGAGTAAAACATAATAAAGCATGTCTGTGCCACCTTCGAGGGTGAGATAGAAGACATTATAACCAACTTCTCATGGGGACAATGGGAAAAGCTGCTGCATCGGAGGACTATGCACACATGGGAATACCCATTTGCAATGACGTCAACTGTAATAACATAAGTTTATAGCTTACCAGTCAGAGGGAAAATGTATGCTATCAATAAAATTCAGGTGGGCTACCATGTATATGTGCATCAACCGCTGTCTTTAAAAATATCACACAGGAGATTTTAATCTCTTCAGACACAAGGCTAGCAGACACAAATATTCATCTTCAGATCTGATTATTCACCCATGCGTTACCAAGGCTCCAGCTATGGGGACTGCATAAGGCAACTAGCTATCTATTAATCTAAAGAAGGAAAGCATTTAGCCTGGATACTGGTCAGTCAAGCATATCAAGTTTTTGCTCCAAACGATCATGTTCACTGGTGCTGTAATCTGGTCGAGCTGGCTGGATGTTTGGCCAGTGCCAGTGCAAGTTTCAATGAGTATCTTTTCTTATATTTCAGTGCCTGATCTGAAACAAACATTAGCCCTTTCTTCTTTTTCATTCAAACTTAAAAGAACGCTAGGCACATTGTGTTCTGGTTTAAAGCTAGACACCTCTGGGCCTAACATATCCAATTTCAGCAAACATCTTATTTGTCATCTTGTATGATATACTCGTAAGAGAGACAGTGGGTCTATTCTTTCTTGCCCCCCAAAATGGGGCTCTGGAACCCACACAAAAAATAAATGTTCAAAATGAGTGCCCTTTGTTTCTCTATAAACATTTTTAGAGTAATCCAACTCCTGCCATATAGGAAGCAGTATGTTATAATGGTCTGTACTGCAGTAGTAATGGAATCTTGCATTTCATGCACATTCCTGGGGAAGCATGGTTTGCAGGCAGTCTTATGTGCTCGGCTAGCTCAGTTGGTAGAGCAAGAGACTTAATCTCAGGGTTGTGGGTTCAAGCCCTCCGTTGGGAGAATTTTTCGAAGTGGTCAAGCTGTTTGCCACGTGCACGGAAGGTGGTGGGTTCGTTTCATGGTAGCACCCTTCAGTTCACGAATGCAATTTTTATTGAGATCCCTGAGGATCGTCGCTGGAACTATGGAGGTCATGCTCTGTGTGATGCTCTCAGCAGGTAGCTAGCTGTTCTGCTGAGACAGACAGCCATATGGGATAAAACCTGGTGCAATAAGGTTGATCTTCTCACCTTTACCTTTACATATCCCCCATTTAAAAAAGACACAGGGTGCAAGGTCCTGTGACTCTGGTGGCTAGCGTAGAAGCTGTTGATCATTAATACTTGTAGGTACTATCTACTGTGACAGTCCCTTGTTAAGGAAGTTCCTTACATTACAAGGTTGTGGCATGGGGCATGTTCTACATAAGCTTGAGGATATGTTTAAAATTTAATTCATGGGACTGATAACCTTCACAGAACATGTTATCATTCAAATCATTGTCAAATTCCCTGTATGGTTCCTGTCCATTTTAACTTTTGCTTTATATTTTCTCTCTGCCTCCATTGTTATGTATTGTATCCGTGCCTTATTTTCTTGTAGTCTTTTAGACTCTGCCTCTCCAGCTGTGTATCACTGTATGGTCCCTCTGGCTCTCTTGTCTTGTTTCCCTCTCTGCCTGTGTAACTCTTGTCTTGTCTTCTATCTCCCCTCTGCTTTACTCTTAAATACTCTTGTGTTGTTTATTCTGCCTGTCAAGTACTACAACTCTTGCCTTGTATTTTAATTTTCTCAAAGTCAAAGTTGATTTGTAGTTTCTAACCACTCTCTCTCTCTCTATCAACCTCTCCTATTGACAAACATAAAGATGAGAGAAATGCTTTTCCTTGTGGTTTTAGTGAGTTGTCTTGTAATGAATGCAGATCTTAAGATAACAGTGTTCGTATTCTTTCGTGCCCATTATGATACACTCAACAATCTTCCAGATTTTTTAATCCACCTGTTCGTGTGACTGAAATCGGATGATTTCCAACTGATCAGTGACAGTGACTGGAGCTTAAATATATATATGTTAGGAAACAAACCTCTTAAGGCATTTTAAAATCAGTCACAAATTCTTTTTCTCTATGTTATAGCACAATCTAAAACTAGACTTTAGTGTTGCCCAGAAATGAAATCCCTATGGAGGCACGTATTCCCTGTAAGCTGTAAACTAACATGAACAGACCACTCACCTCCATCTTGTTATTTGGTAGATTATTAAATAATGCGGAACAAAACGTTTTAATTAGCAAATATAGTTACAAAATAAATAAGTCAACATAATTTTCTTTATGTTTTATTTAATAACACAATTTTCTAATTATAAAAGGTACATAATTAAAAATTAATAAGATTTTTATAAATTCATTATCTCGTCTCTTTTATTATAGTTTTGAGATCAAGATCAGCGGTTCTAAAAATCTGCTGGAATATCGGCTATGAACAATCACGCCCTTCTGTAGCTATTTATAAAAATATGTAAATAGAGTGAACAATTTAATTAAAACTGTTAGACTCTAAAGTAGGCTTCACAAAATATCGAATTAAATCTACCATCTTCTTCGGCAATCCGAGCCCTTAAGGTTCATGCTGCAAATATCACTCGCACCCCTTAATCTCTCTGGTTGGCCTTCTCTTTCCAGTTGGTGATAACCAAGTGGTGGTAGGTCTGTTTGGATATTGTTAAATTGTCGCGTCATACTATTACAATCTACGCGTGCACTTGGGCAATCATGCTCAGTCCTCCGATACATCAGCCACTCCAAGTTATTTCTACTAATTGTTCCCATGTAAAGTTGGTTATAATGTCGGCCTCAAGGGCGGCAAAGACGTTTTTCACCAGGCTTTACTCCCATGTCACGCAATCTTTGGTGTCAGAGATTCGTCATTATGCCTGGATGTTATGGCTTCATTGTCTTCTTGGTCTGCCTCGTGGTCTGTGACCATTCATTTCCCTTGTGTATACAGTTTCCACCTCTCTGTCATCTGACATTCTTCCCATATGCTCCGGCAATTTCAGTCTTTTAGCCCTCATGATGCCAGTGATCAATGGTGATTTAAACAGATTATGAATTTCGTTTTTGCCTCTCATTCTCCATTCTCCGCTGTTTGCGTCTTTTATGGGTCCAAAGATTCGTCGTAAATTTGCAGCAAGGATTCGTCTTTTTAATTGTGCTCCAAATTTCAGAGCCATACAAACCATGTATAAACCTACTTAAATCTATAAGAATTCTTGAAAATAAGGAAATTGAGAAAAGGTGGTATTTTATTAAGCAAAGGTATTTGCGCAGTTGTTTGCTTGTATTATGACCGTCTTTATTTGTGTGTGTGTATCAAAGGCACCGCCACGAAGAAATTCTCTCTGCCTTTAAGGCTTTACATTTCTCTAGGTAATTTTTTTTTTTGGGGGGGGGGGGGGGGGGGGGGAGGGTTCCGATTCCTTAAATTAAGAATAATAAATTGTCATGCCCTCCTCACCACCTAGTCAAAAGGTTGGGAGAGAGAGAGGCTCAGACCACTTCAACCCTTCCTACCCCAGTTTAAATATTAAGGGCTCACACTCCCACCTCCAACCACACTCCAAGTGGGGTGGGTGTGAGGGGTATTTGGTCTGTTGGCTTGCATCCATATTATTATTATTATTAATATTAATACTGAGATCTTGTTATCCCAGTGGTCGTCCAGAGGTGGAAAAGATAGTGAGGGGAGAGCATTATAGAATCCTCTAGTAGAGAGTAACCAGGATTAGGAATTTGTGTGCTATTTAAAAGCAGAGGAAGTAACTCATGCATATTTGATAAAGTAATATGAAAATTTGTAACTGTTATCCCCCCGTGTAGAGTTCTGTATTTACAAGCCAGGCAGGCGTACATATTGTAAACGTTGCCATGATAACAGCCAATGGAGAGTTAGCTTTTTGTCATGTGACTAGGACATAGGTACATGGTGTAGCATGCAAACTGTTACCATATCTTATCTATGTTGAATGTATGTTTGATAATGTTTTCTGAGACACATTTTTGGAAGTTATTTTTGTATAATAAGTTGTGATACCTTCCACATAGGAGTAAGTATCATCAAGGAAGTCACACGAAATAATACATATTCATAGTGGGTTAGTACTGTTGTTTACGATAAAGAACGTAGAAATATTTGGTGATAATAATATTATAATAAACTTTATTCAAAATATATTTATTTTATTTTAAAAAATTATAATTAATTCTTTACTGCGGTATATACTATTAATTATTCAACTAAATGTGAATGGCTGCGGTATATTTTTTTAATGTAGTTAACCCTTATCCGAATGGTTTTCTCTTGTATTAATGACCACCATTATTTCAAGTCATTCTCTTCCTGGCGTAGATTCAGTACTTCTTTTACATTGTGTATTCCATAGAGAAACTCTAGTTTTGTTAAATCAAAATATGACCATCCAATCCATGGTACTGTGTCTATATAATGTATATAATTTAGCGTTCTCCCAGCTGTATATTACTGTTATGTAAACTCTGCTATTTGGCTATAATATGATCTTCATCTTCTTTTTCTTCTTCTTCTTCTTCTTCTTCTTCTTCTTCTTCTTCTTCTTCTTCTTCTTCTTCTTCTTCGTCGTCGTCGTCGTCGTCGTCGTCTGCTTTTTCTTCTTCTTCCCTTTGTACCCTGATGAAGCATAGGCCCGAACAGACTCATGCCAAGTTGGCCTATCCACGGCCTTCTCTATTTTTACAGACGGACCTGGCCTATCCTATACCATCGTATGCACAACATGTTCACCTCATAATCTGTATAATAATTATACGTATTGTTAATGGATGTGTGTATATATATATGGTGTGTGTGTATATATGTGTATATATATATATATATATATATATATATATATATATATATATATATACATACATACATACATACATACATACATACATACATACACACACCACATACATACACATATATGTACACACACACTCACACTCACACACATATATATTATATACACAAACATACATAAATAAGTGTGTATATATTTTTCTCCAAACAGATATTAATATCGAGAAAGATGGAATACAACTAAAGCAAGGAAGAAACTTAGAGCCTCACTTGTCTGAGTCAGCTAGTCTGGATTACTATCTACAATGGAGGATGTGACCGCCATGCACTGGAGGTGTTACGAGTGTAACATGACTTTCTCCAATCCTGAACTGTTACGGAAACACAAGGCACGTTTTTGTGTGGGAGGCGGTCTAGGCGATCCTGACCAGCTTATGCTGAGGCGAGGATTTCGGTCAGAAATACATAGAAATGGTACAGATCTTCCAGACGATGTGAGTTGCCTGTAGTTGTCATCGTTCTGTACAAAATTCTTGTAGTTATCTATGAACTCCTCGGAGACGTCCACTTCTGGACTTTGGTCTCATTCCAGAACTTGAGTTTTGCGTGTGTATCCGATTCACATATCTGGCTGTTTTGTGTGCAGACCTTTGGTTCCTCACCTTTCAGTCATATGCACCGACTTTGAAGGAATACTCTTAAATGGTCGACTTTGAAGACATGACTGTTGAGGGGGAAGGGTTGAAGGTGGGGGAGGGTCAGTTGGTCTATTCTTTTTCCCCACACAGTGGGACCCGGAACCCAGACGTGGATTTAAGTTATTTAATAGTCACTCCTAATGCAGTGCTCTATCGTATGTGTTTTTGTTGTTGTTATTGTTTGTGTGTGTGTGTGTGTGGGTGTGTGTGTATGGTTGCTATTGAACAGCAGGGACATGTTAAGTATTGATAAGAAAAATAAACATTATTATGCAGTGTGAAACTATTAAAAATGAAAATAATTAGAGCCTATGTAACGCTTAGTTTATTGTTTATCTTTGTGGTATTGTGAAACATGATGTAAACATCGCTATTATTTTTAAAAGTAATGCTCGAATGTTAGGAGATGTTATTTAGTCAAAGGTATTAGATCCGTATACCATTGCAGCTGTTGCCGCCGCCACAGCCACGAACAATACCACCACTGCTCTTATTACGCAGAAAATTAAATCAATTAACTGTGACTACCGAATTTACCGAAGATGGGAAATTGGATAAAGAAATTAACATTAGATGCAGTAAAAAAAACCAAGTACTGGCACAGCTAGCCCCACCCCTCTTACAGCATAAGACTATCCCAATCAGCACAAAGAGACATCTTATTCAAAGCGTATTTATTCCAACTCTGTGCTACCAGTGCCAGACATGGTCACTCACAACAAACCATAAAAGAAAATTAGTAACTACGGAAATGAGATGTCTGAGAAGGGCTGTAGGAGTGACCATAAGAGATCAGATCAGGAATGAGATCATAAGAGAACAAGTCGGCACAGAACCGATTCTAAATTACATACAAAGACAGCAAGTGAAATGGTTTGCCCACTTAGAAGAATGCCTTGTGACACCATACCATACAAAGCATACATGGAAAGAGAAGAAGGACATAGAGCACGGGGTAGACCAAGAACAATATGGAAGGATAACATCAGAGAAACTCTACAACAGCACGATGTGCCAATGGTCGAGGCAGCCAGAAGAGCTAGAAACAGAACCTTTTATCTCCCTCGACACCCACAGCGGTAAAAGAGGAAGTGAAGAAGAAGAAGAAAAAGAAGAAGAACTGTGACTAAAAGCTTTACGAAAGGGGGAAGGTAAACAAGCACAAAACAATACTTTGAGTGAGCAGCCAAAGGCTGAGATCCTTACTACTGTGTTCTCCCCGTATGTGTGTCTGGGGAGGGGGAATAGACCTACTGCTCTCAAGGTAGTTCAGGATCCTCACCGGTACTACAGAGCTTATGCACTGTGCTAAGCTTCTTCGGACTCAGACTTGAGTTAGAAGAAGAAAGGAGCACTAATGGGTTACACCCGTGTGTTACGATGTTGATCCGTTGTTCAAAACCTCGAACCTTAAACCTACTGCTCTTCTACTGTGAAAGGCTGAAACAAACCAAAATGTCTGGTAAT